>JAQFYC010004083.1:0-18354 GCA_034694165.1 Tomocerus mixtus | reverse complement strand
TATCCTTGAATTGAAATCCGTTAACACAATTCAAAAAGGTTGAACCGTTTAAAAGCTACAGAGTAGTTTATCTTAGAAGACGTACCTCCTGTACCCCTTGGGGTAGTCCGATTGGGACCATTTGCAATCCCATGAGAGCTATGATATCATTGAACATTTATGCCAAGTTTGGTTGAAATCCGTCCAATACTTTAAGCGTTATTTTGTGTACGGACGGACAGACGGACTGACTGTACGAATCCATATCCAGCTTCGCTGGTAATAAACGTTGCAACGCTGTAAACCAATTTCTGAACCTAACGTTATTTTGAGTACCTTAATTAAGTGAGCGAGCACTTTAAATCCTTTTGGGTCAACTACACCTTTATTGGATATTGGTTTTATTTCTTGGAAAACAGTTACATAGCAGTCTTTCGACTGAATCATGAACAGAAGGACAGTATATTAAAGGAAAGCTTTTACAGATTCGCTTATGACCTATTACACCGGATTAATGTAATTATATAAGTACAGATTGCACAAAGTCTCACATTTAAGAAGTAGGGAAAAACTTTTAAAATAAGGAATACCGCCTATTGCTGCAGAACAACCCGCGCAGTACTTATACATTCACCTTATGGTTTCTCGAAGTATTTTTGCTGTGAAATGTTAACCTAATAATTAATATCCTTATTCTAAAAAGCTAAAAAAGTATGTTATTGAGATGTATGTGAGTCCATCTAGATCTCACGAACTACGACACATACAGGCATGTGTGATACGTCATTCGAAACTTTAGGTCACGGCGCAGATCAAATGCTATGTTTCGTGACCACAGTTTAGGTCAAAGGTCACGAAAAGTCAATTTGTAGCAAATCACTACCCTAGAGCCACCTATGATACTGAATCATCATCTCTTGCTCCTTCTATTTGTGAATGTGCCGCCAACACCAAAATATACTAATACACTTTGGTCAGTGGCGTAACAATCGCCGGTTTTCTGGGGCGGAGTCCCGAACAAAATAAATCGAAAAAATTCTTCAAACAATGACCAGGGCCGTAACAATCGTTGGTGGTTAAAGTGCCTGAACCCCTTAACCATCGTCTGCTAATAAATTTGCCCCGGGAGGCATTAATTGTCAAAAAAAATTTAAAAAAAATTAAATTAATTCCTGTCCATGGATTATATTTTTTTAACCAAATTAAATTTAATTTGATTAAAAATTATTTTTGGTGCGCAGGGGGCGTTTGCCCTTTCGGTCCGCGATACTATTCGCCTCTATTCGGCTAAGCTACTTTCTTTAAAACGCATAATAAAAAATATGGGGCGATCGCCCTTTTACCCACTTTTCTAATACGCCCCTGACTCATACTAAAGTTAGCGGGAGAGCTGAAATGAGCTAATATTGAACAGATTTACAGCAAGTCAGTTAGTTTTATCAGCTTATTCAAATTTATTTAATGCAAGTAACTAATTAAAATTAAGGAGAAGATTCTGTTTTAGCATTTTGTAGACATTTTTCTACAAAAATATGAATTCAACAATTAGTACATACACAATATGTGACAGATGCTGCAACAAAAACAATTGATACAAGAACAGACATGATGACATGTGTATTCAAAATTGATACGAGAACATACATGATGACAAGGGAACAAAAAATTGACACGAGAACTTACATTATGACTTAGGAACAAAAAAATTGACACGAGAACATACATGGTGACATGGGAAAAGAAAAGTTGTTACTTTGTACAAATTTCTAACAAGTATTAATGACGGACGACAAAAATATATGCAGTATGACAAATTGTAATATGGTTGACTGGAACACTTACTTGGTTTATAAAACTCCCTGACGGTTAACCCACAGAAAGGACAAACCCGATTTCGTTTGTCTTTACTGAAGGGAGGTCTATCATCCAAATGGGAGAGACTTTGTGACATTGTTACCAAATTAATAGTTGCTGTAGCCTACGGTCACCTTAATTAATTAATAGAGCACTACACTAATTGTAAGCCTTGGCTTTATCGTTTGAGCGTGTATAGTGAATAGTGCGCCATTCTGCCAGAGCAGTGTAGGTTTAGTCATACAGCGGCAGCCCATACCACTAATCTTAGCGCCAGCAGTTGAATATTTATTCTTTTGGTGCATTGGCCAGCTTATAGGATTGCTGACTGCACATATTTGTTTTTACTTAAAAATCGTTCGTATTTCATGTTATTTCATCAATTTCAGGTAATTAATTTGAAATATTGGCATAAATTCATGTAAATCAAATTTTTTTTGTCCACCAATCAGTAGTTCCAGTGTTCGTAAAAACAATTCCCGTGTCTGCATTTCCGTCATTTTTCATCGGCCGATAAGTAGTTCCAGTGTTTCGATAGTGACTTCCCGAGTCTACTTTAATTATACAGATATTAAACTTTGAAATGACTTGCAAGCAAAATTCATTTTTTCAATTAATCAATTTTTAACAGATTTATTATATTTGTCCTCAAGCAGATACTCTTGGAGACACAGACTGAGTACTTTCAAGACTAAAGCTCATTGAACATCGCTTCGTAAAAAGTCATTTTCAAGACTAAAGCTCATAAAAGCTATTAAGCTCTCATCTGCCTATCTAACGGCAATCGTCCATCGCCTACAAGGCATTCTAAACCCGAAAGGGTTCATCGCCTACAAGGCATTCTAAACCCAAAAGGGTGCATCGCCTACAAGGCATTTTAAACCCAAAAGGGTTCTAAACTGCTAAGACTTTTCCCTACAAGGAAAAGTACTTGCTACTTAAAACTTCAGCTAAACAGCTGTCATCTGTCCTTCTGAGGGCAATCGTACATCGCCTTTAAGGCTTACGATCGCAATTAATTTATGCTCCCTCTGTAATTACGGGCCCAGCGAAGCGGGCCTAATAATCTAGTATTATAACTAATATTAATATTTAGCTTACCCCAACATGCAGGAATGGGGGAGTCGAGTTTTGCTTTGAGGGAGTGAGTACGTACGAAGATATTTGCTGCACTACAGATAGCGAGATAGAGGATAGAATAAGATGCACACATTTCTGGACCGTGTTCTTCAACTGCCACTTTGAATATCTTGAGTTTGCATATCTCTTGTTTATCTTGAAGGTCTTCCTCGACGTGGACTCGTCTTCGCCAGCGCCATAATTTTATTTCTTCTAGCATGCTCAATTTCAGGAAATCTCAAATTTCAGGTATAATTACTGACCTTTCCAAAAAACGGGTATTCCTCCGGTGTAGGTCTTTCCACGGGCATCAAGCTGGATCCTTTTCTTGACGAAAAGTCTTGATTTTTTACAGCAAAATATTCACTTAAGAGGAGACCGCTGCAGTACGTACCACTCCCAACAAATACAAAACTCGAACTTATTTACCCAGATTATACGGATTAACTCGAAGCGTCGAATCTTCGTCGATATCTGCTAGTACCGTTTACTTACTATTTGTATGTCAATAGAATTCTAAAGCAACTCATTATTTAATCTTATTTTTCGGAGAAAAATCTTTCTTTTCTGAGTAGGTACTGCAATTCAATGGAAACGAAAACTGCACAGACATCGATTAATTTCACTTTTGTCGTCTGAAATTGCATGTCGTGATTTTTGCATAATAAGCAACTAAAAGCATATGTAGGCGTGAATGGGAAAGAAAGGGAATATCAGTTCTTATATAAACGGTGGATTAATTACATAAGTTCTCAGTTACAGTAATACATTCCTTCGCATCCTCAAAAACAGAAAATTTAAAAATGGCTAATACTAAAATGGTAAGAGTGAAATTAATTAATTGTTTAAATTGTTAAATCTAACGACTGCCTGTTGCAATTGCAGATTTTGGTTATGCTCGTCCTTGTGGCCTGCATCTATTTGACTACTGCTGCTAATGATACTGATGACACTTCCGGAGGAGCAAGAACTAAAAGAGGCTACGGACATGGCGGTGGTGGTGGAGGTAACTGAATATATCTGCACTACTTTTTATAGAATATTTATCTTCAAGCCTCACTTGGAATTAAAACTACCGCTCGTAGATTTTGCGATAGTTAATATTACTTTATCAGATTTTATAAGCGATATCGTGGTATTATTCTCAAAATATTTTGTGAAACGAATAGGCTTATTTATTTTAAATTGTCATTTAGTATACAAATTGATAATTGCCATTTTGGTGGGCATGAGATAGAAATAACTACATTTTTAAACAAACTTCCTTTCAAAAGATACTAATACAACCAAATATAAAATTGTCAGGATTATGTCTGGGATAAGGGACGTAACAATCGAGCATTTAGACAATGACATCCTTTTATCAACAGCAAGATAATCTGTTATTTTTTTCATTCATGCGTATATAGGACAACTTTTTCCTACCATTGAAAAATGATTGCTATTCACTATGTAAATCGTAAATTAAAATTGTGACTGTAAATCTAGGTGGTGGCGGTGGTCATGGCCATGGTGGACCAGGTGCTGGGGGCGGTGCTCGAGGACCCATTTATTTCTGTGGCTACGTTGGAAGTAAAGAAGGAAATAGTAAGTCGTTTTTCTTACTTTTTCATATATTGACAGATTAAAATGCATTTTGTAAAAGTTAACCAATTGATAGTATGATTAGGATTAGGACATTACGTATCTTTATTACTAGAACAATTTGATGATAATTTGTTTTCTTTCTAGATGGTTATGGAGGATACGGGAAGTAAGAATTTTGTATCGTTTCGCCGTGTCTGTAAGGATAAATGATAGCTGCGAAATAATTGAAGAGGCTGGATTCAGCTGGATTCACAGCTCCTCTTCTGCCGAAGTTACTCAAAAGTACAAACGTTTTGGAGTGCACATCTACAATTTCATCCACCAGTTATTTACACGGTTTATTTCATGTTATTTCCAAAATGATTTATAATTCTGTGTTTACATACATGTTGTTATCATTCGACTGTGATTTTAAGGGTTTTGTTGTGGGCATTTCACTGCCCGAAGAAATAGTATAAAAATTATAATAAATTCCAATTGCGATTAGTAATTATTACCTTTCCTGTGTTTATTTTTCTCCTCTGCATAATATATAGGGCAGTCTCGAAGCAAGTCATAAAGTCTATCATAAAGTATTGCTAGTCATCCAAATATTTATTACGAGTAGCAAATAAACCTTATATGTACCAGCATTCAAAATCAACACAGAATGGCACACCATAGGCATGGCCTGGCTTAGTTTTCCATTTTAAGAATTTTTAATCGAACGTTAATTAAGCTCTAGGTAGGGCTACAAGTGCCAAGCCACCGTAGTTAGCCCACCCGAGTGTGTATGATTGTCTAAAACAGTTCTGGTTTGGTAATCTAATAGAAAATGTATATACATATATACCTATATATACATTATTAATCTCCTTGTTAACGACAATGGCAAATTTTGCCGTTTCTATGAAATAATTAGACATTAAATTACAAATCGTAGTTTAATCAAATTGAGTCAGATAAACTTGGAGCAAACATGAGCAAATGTAGGGCTAAAGTAAGGGTACTCTCTATCAAATGCAGGCCAGCGGTTGTATGGGCTAAAACAAAGATATATGAGCAAGTAATTTAGCCTATATAAGGTTATTTATTGCTGTTTGACAGAAAAAAATATATATCCTACTCTAAAACATTTTCAAAGTGAGAATGTTTGCCAAAGAAATTAAATGCCATTGTTGCATAGTTAGTAATTATTGCATTCAAACAAAGTCGGGTTGTTACCACAGAACATTGACCACTAAACATTGAAAACAATAGGGGTGCCAAAATTAATATCAGATCACGTTTTCAGCTTTGCAATGTCAAATAAAACAGTTAAAACAGTGGGTAAAAAAGTAGCGGAAGTGAACAGGTGCAAACTATTACAGTGAAACTGAACTAACAGTGAAAACAGCGTTCAAATGTCGCGGAGGAACCGAATTTGGGCCGGCCGTTCCCATCTCTGGTATGCATATGTATTCGGTATACTGTAAATTGAACAATGTTTCAAATTGACCTAACTCAGTTGACCGATTGATCCCATATTAGCAGGGTGTCGTCCTCTCGTCCCACAAAGGACGTATACTGAGTTTGAACGGTTTATCTTAATCCGTTTATCTTAAAAGTAATCGTGTTTACGGACAGACGGACAGACAGACGCCCAGACAACGTGATCGTATAAAGTAGCGTCCGCTACTTAATAAATGTATTTATACACGTGGAGTAGTTAGATGTACATACAACAACGATTTTATTCAACGAAATACAACTTGAAACTCGAATATATCACACAACTTTATTTCAAAATTCAACAAATACTAGGTGTGTTTATATTGTTTATTTTATAGTTTACCAGTAAACAATGAGCAGGTTATAAAATGTACAGGCTATCATATTTAAAGTTGGACAATATAAGTAATTTTGGTATTTTGAGGTTCATCCTGACTGACTCGTTAAACTATTGCGGACCAAAACGTAAACTTTTAACAGTCGTCACAGTAGTTATTCTGTTAAAAAATTATCTTGTAGCTACGGTAAACATAATATTAAATATTTGGATATACATAATAGAGGAGGAGGGAAGGATATATTTTCCAAAAGTTGGTATGGCTGAAAAGGATGACCGGAAGGACGTAAAGTGACGAAGAAGAAGCAGTCATCTAAGGCACAAGATTATCATTTCCCATATCCCCCGCCGTAACCATCTATGAAAAAGTGGAGAGATTAGATATTTTGATTTTGTTATTTAATATTTATTCCTTTCTCCCCGTGATCAATATTAATTCAGAGATGGCTAGTGGCTACCAGGGACCTTTTTCATTTACAAATATAATTCTGATGTATGTATAAAATGTAATTTTCATTTTTTCTCATTTAGTATGTACAATAATCCCTAAAAAGTTCTTTGGTTTTTCTTGTCTGACGGCTGTTGTGTATAATTTAATTGTTTGTACTGAATTATCTAAAAGTGCGGAAGATGAAGTAAGAAATTGTGAAATATTTATCTTGATTTGGCAGCGGACTAGTTACTTTTGTACACTTTTGATTATTCCTGATATTACATCTTATCTTTGAACATATACATGGGACATGGACAACATAATGACGTACTGTTTCCTTCCTTGCTTCCTACGTAGCCACAGAAGTAAATCGGTCCACGGGCACCTCCTCCAGCTCCCGGTCCTCCTCCATAGCCACCCCCTCCTAATAGTCAGAAACTCGGTTTATTTTCCCAGAAATGTTAATGGTATTAGAAGAATAATATCCTATTCAAAATTCACCATAATTTAAATATCGTCGCCTATACTACACATACGTCCAATTCACATTTGAATATTTTTTTCAATAAAATGATACAAGAACAATTTTTCCATTTAAGACAAAATGGTGCGCCACCCAAAGGCCCTCTTCTGATGGAGAAATTGTTGTTACATAGGTTTGGTTGTAGTCGATGATATACAGGTAGTGCCCACATGAAATATGAAAGCGGAAAATATTGCGATTTGTCAAATATGATCCAATTTATTTCCATAAATCGAAATTACAGATCTTTGAACTGATAAATTGAATATTGTGAGAAATGGCACACTATTCCTCGTTTGTACTCATTGTAATTGAATTTGGTCATTCTAATATTAGTCGTATTTGTAGTTTCCCGGATGTTCCAATTTCTCTTGAACGCGGAGCAAATCTTCATAGAAATGCTCCATGTGAAATCCTTCGTTATGGAGATATGCTTTGAAATTCAATAGGAAAAGTAAAATATGACTTTTAGAAGAAAATAATTGGGACAGTAACTTTGAAATTCAAACTTGTCAATTTTAAAATTAGAAAATAAATGGCATATTTGCTCGTTGCACTAGAAATTTTAATAATAATAATTAAGCATTGTTACCCCCGCCGCCGTGGCCTCCTCCGCCTCCTCCTCTACTTCCACCGCCTCCACCTCCACCTCCGTGGCCATACCCAGCTATGCTTAAACAGACAAAACCAGCTAGAAGTACCAGTACAACACAAATCTGTATGAAAGAAGGAAAATCAGTGAAATCGCATTTGATGTAGAAGTGAAATTATAATTAATCCTTTTTCGGAGTATTTCACAACCATCATATTAGAGAAGTTATTAAAACTATCACATTTACTTATTTAAGGTCACTTGTAAAATGAAATAAATGTTACGATGTACAATTTAATTTTTTCACTTTTAAATTAAACTCCTCGAAAGGCGAAATTAATTCCTGCTTTCTATTAAAAGGTTGTTGCAATTTATTTCGTAATCCACGTTTAAGTTAGTAAAAACTTATTTCTATATATCAGCAACTAACAATAAATTGGATATTATAAATAATTATAATTATATTTAAATAAATTTATAGAGCTTTCCCACTTTTTTCCTGCAAATTGCAGTTAATATTGATAAATGTTCTAATTAATTACCATTTTATTTGCCATTTCTGTATGAAGTTATTAAATACTGTTGACTTAATTCCAAATTGATTATTCTGTCTGTGTGAAGCTCTATCAGAAATAAATAAC
Source organism: Tomocerus mixtus (assembly GCA_034694165.1). Lineage (NCBI taxonomy): Eukaryota > Metazoa > Arthropoda > Collembola > Entomobryomorpha > Tomoceridae > Tomocerus > Tomocerus mixtus. The sequence goes on along the minus strand of JAQFYC010004083.1, from coordinate 9,819 downwards.
TGGATGATCTACGTAGTTTCATTCCTTTTTATATAAACTGTATTACATTTCACTTCCACTTCCGCTTTTCCTTTACTATTTGTACGTCGCCAGAACTTTAATGCAGTTCATCCTATGAAGAATATAAGAATCTTACGGAGAAGAAACACGGAGGAAAACAAATGCGACGAGCAAGTTATATAATGTGGATGTCTATAGTTAGAGTGCCTTTGATCTATTATGTATTATGTATAACACACATGAAAATAAGCTTAAGCGTATAATGTAAACAAAGATACGAGCATTAATTGTCTACTCATACTGGGTGAGATTTGTGTATCGGTTGAAAAATTCTATTAGAAGTGTGTGGAGTGGGAAGATGTAAAAGTGTGAAGAACATTTCATTCAATGACAATTATATCCCTAATTATTTAAGCGTGACCCAATAACAATAGGTACACAAAATAAATACATTCTCCCTTGTAGGAATAGAAAATCGTTTTGTTAAACTGCAAAAGCTGAAATGTTAACACACATAATGAGTACGTTTATACATACCTAATACTAATGAATGAGAAAAGTTCCGAGACTCTATAAGTGCTAGTTCAAGTAAACTTCTATTGTGTTTTAAGGACGTTGACTTGGAATTTGATATTTTACTATTTTCAAGTTACGATTGTGTATAGTATTGAGGATTTGCGTCTTTCTGTTGCAAAACATATTGTAATGAAGTTGTAATGCAAAAATTAAAAGCTAATTGGTTTAATAAAATATTAATGGCACATTTGCAAATACAATTTAACCTTTGAGAGACATTACTGTATTATAAATAGGGTTCCATTGCGGATGAAATTTTTATATGAAAGAAATTGGATAGAATGAGATTTCAAGATTCTTTAATAATGTTACTGGTTTAAACGAAGCGTTTTCACATTTTAAAATTAAAAAACATTTGATATTGAAATAAACCATTGTAAAAGGTTGTAATAAAGTTGTGTAACAGAACATTTAACTAAAAAGTTGGGATACACTGACACATTGACATTACAGTTCTTCCGGCTACTAACTTTTGAAAACAAAATTCAACAAAGTTAAATCGCTCAAAAGTTATCGGAATGACGGGCACATAGACCAAAGACCAGCACACACATACCTTCAGTCAAAAGCATTCATATATGTACAGTTGTTTCGCAACTTAATAAATGCCTATGATTAAGAAATACAATATATCTACTTATGTAAACTTGTATCTTAGCAGATGCTTTTACAAATACTGTGTGCGAATATAATAAATAATGGTTAGGTAGAGGATAGAGGATGCATATACCTACACATAAAGGATCTTTAGAACCTTTAGAAACCTTTAGAAAGCTACATTGAATATCTCTACAGGAGAGAAGAAACTGCATAACAGTGGATAATGGCTCAAAAGGGGAAATAATTGCAAAAGTCGATGCGGAGCCAAACTATTCTTAATGTAAAAATATCCCTGTTGCTGAAATCTGCAAAATATATTCTTGCAGAATTTTTGGTGACATAATATTTAGTAATTAGCTTAGTATTCTCTTGCAATAAACTTATAAATAAATTAATCTGTGTGTGCATTTGCACGTCAATTTTAGCAGTTGTGATAGCCAACGGTTGTCCGACGATAATTTGAGTAATTTTTTGAACAAAAAATATTTTAACCCCGACTCTGACCATATTAGGACTGGAAACTGGATGAGTGCGTTGGCAAAGTAAGTCGTTCACGTGGAACGCCTAAAATGGTGGTAAAAAGGCATTCATTATGCTTGCATGTTTAATTGTTTATACTAGAAATATAAGCAGTTTTCTAGCTATAAAATCCAACTTTGACTTTGTATAATGAGGATTGGGGGACTGTGACTAAAAATATTATTCTTCGTGAATTAACGTTTTAATTATGGCCTTTAAAATTTATTTCTGGTTTCATCAAAAATTTTTAATGTAACATTTTTCAATGCATTTAATTTGTAACTACAAAATATTTTAGACTATTTTCCGTTTATTTCCATTTTGGCACTACGCTTGTTGACAAGTAATTTAAACACTTACATGAGCTATACTAGTAAGAAAATGGTAGAGATACAAGTTTTATTTTGTTTCTAGTAATTCCACACTGATTTATCAATATTTATAGTACCTTTATTTTGTTCGGATTTGGGTAAAATACTATTAGCAAAGTTGTTCTCCAAAATAATACGAACACGTGGAAAACCTTCGGTCGATTTGTGGTGGCTTGAATGGGTAATGAATGGGCACTCGAATAAAGCTGAATTACAATTACAATTACAATTACTGAGTCCAAATAGTCACAGGACAGGACGCCCGACCGAAGGTTGGGAGCTCTAGTGATTGCTTGGCCGTAGTTTTTATGAAAAACTTAAATTTGCATCCCAGCTCTCTCGGTATTGTTATTATTATCATTTATATTATTAGTACTTATTTTATAATCTATTATTTATATATTATGCTCCATAATTATCTTACACAAAAATATTATTTCCAATAATATTAATATCGGTAATATTTTCTATGACTAACTGACGACTTGAAATTACAAACCACTACAAACATATAGAATAATAGATATCATGACTATTCCACATATACTGAACAACTGACAGTGTAAACAATAATACTAATCATTTAAATGCGACTCCCAAAAATATGATTAAAGCAAAGAAAATTACAAAGTTTATTTAAGAAAACTTAATTTAGGTAATTATTTGCATTGTGTCTTAGTTGTCTTCCTGAATCTGCTCCATACGGAAAACACTAACGATAAATAAGTTGAGTCTAAAAATTTTGTATAAAAAGGAGAACGTTAAGTTCATGGAACATTTAAATATTATTTGTAGGTCAGAAAGAAAAAATGGCAAAAATTTGTAAGCCTTTCAGATTTGTATTTAATGACTTGAATAAATACATTAGTAATGAAAAGGACCATTATTGGATTGGAAAGTACATTAATTTTGGAAATTTTATCGGCGTCTTACCGTTTTACTGGGATAAATCCACGGAAAAATTTTACGTGTCCAAATCCCGAATACTAGAAATAACTACAACAGTTTTTTCAATCTTTTTTGCACTTTACGAGGCATTCCAATTACATTCGGAGGTCACCAATTACGGAAACCAAATAAGAAATCAATTACTACTGATTTCATTTTGGCTCGGTTCCTTTCTATTATTTGCAGTGATTCTCATAAATTTTCAAGTGAAAGCAAGTGAGACTGTGTTCGTCCTCAATTGTTTGCAATTAAACGACCCAACAAAAACATGTGAGTTAATTTTAAAAATTGATACACTTTAAGTTTCCTATAAATTTTAATGATTGTCCATATGATTGCATTTAAACATTATAATGTTTAAAGGTAACTAAAATTTGTGTGATGTAAAATTATTTTTCAGTTGGCTATGAAATGGAAATTGAAGATGACGCTCGCATTAAAAACAAACTGGAGACCTGGATTTCTTGGGCATCCGTGTTTCTCTTTCCTACTTACGTTTTCGTACTATTTGGCAATATTGTGGTCTTGGCAAACGTAGACAGGGAGAAGCATCTTCTTTCAGACTTTCTTTTTCCAGATATGAGCAGGAATACTTTAGAAAGATGTTTATTGATGTTTTTACAAATCTATATCTACATTTCATCTGCCTACCCCGCGATAACAACCGTCGTTTATGCAGTTATTTGTATTGCTAAAGATGTAAATGTTTCACAACAAACCAGGTGACTAAAATACATTTTTAATAGTTTTTATCAATATTTACAAACGAGCATTTTAATATCTGATTGAATCTTAACCACCAGATATAATAAGAAAATGTCTTTGGGAAGTCAACTGAGAAAGTACAACAAATTACGGATTCTAAATATTCTCTACAACGACAGCCTAATGAATTTACTTTTCCCGTTGTGTTTCGCAGTGTTGTCAACATTTTCCCTACTATCAAGCTCTTGTGCAATCCGTTTCTTCGATAGCGTGCCATTTGAAACACGGGCAATGTTTATTGTCATCTTTCTAATGTGTATTTCAACGCAAACTGCCCTTTTAATTGGATTTGCAATATGTTGGCAAAATTCTAATACAACGTTGGTCAATATTAAATGTTCATATTCCCAACAGAATGCATTGAATAGAAAAATGTTGAAATCCCTGAGAAGCTACGGCATTCGTGTTGGTACCTTCAGAGCTGTACAGTATGAAAGAATCCTCGACTTCTACGTTGGGCTCATTAATTATTTAGTCACTCTACTTTGCTTGTAATGTTTTAGCCCGCCGGAGTGCTTTTATGTAATCCCAACGTTTGTCCGTATGTATGTATACACTTATTTCTTGCACATATTTATTCTGCTGGTCTTGTAAAATTCCATCAAAAATTTTCATTACTTTTCCATGTCTCTTACTAAAAATAGTTGAGACAAATTAAAGTCAAAAGCAGTTAGTAGGCTGCATATTAATACATAATAATATACCTTAATTTGCATCCAAGCTCTCTCGGCACTGTTATTATTAGTGACATTTATAGTATTAGTACTTAGGTATATACTCTTTTATAATTCATTATTTATATAAGCACTATATTGATATTACACAAAATAATTGTAATATTTTCTATGGCTGACTGACTACTTGAAATTACAAAGAACTACAAACATTATCATTCCAAATAGAATGATACATAAAATGACTAGGTATTCCACGTAAACTGAACAAATGAATGTAAATAATAATACAAATCATTTAATGCGATTCTCAAAAATATTATTACGATTGATATTTCTACGAAAAAACTGGCTCCCTAAAATAATACAAATTGCAACAATTATTATTTACTGGATACCACAGTATTTTATAAATTACACAATTATATCAACTAAAAATAAGTGTCTTGTTAACTTATATTATTATCAAATATATATTAAAATTTGATTAAAAACGTAAATACAAAATGTATCGTAAAGCTATAGTGTACACTTTAATGATAGTTGCACTTCCTGCCCGCTCGTGAAACGCTCTAAACAATTTAATTTTGCATTTCACGTAATTACTGCTTTCGTAATACGTATAGTTTGCTTTATAATATTTTATTCAATACAGTCAGTATCAATTTCGGTGCTGATGTGATGTGTGTAAACGACCTACTACTTCTTGTCCACCAATTCTGGAACACACAGTGATGTCACTTTGCAATCGAAATAAATGAATTAAACCACTGGTATACGGTATCTTTGATTTTTCAATTTATGTATTCAATTAACCAGCTTTTGCGTTCATATTGTTATTTTCTTCAATTAATTAATTTAATTTCAGTTATCTCACTTTTCAAGAATTTTTTCCTGAAAAGTGAAAATGCCACAACTAAGAACTACCCGTCGGCCATTATTACAGCCTAAGTCTCCGCAATTTGTTATTTATATAAATCATAGTAATGGACAGTCTCAATTTATATCCGAATACCTAGTTAGAAAGCAATAAAAGACTTGCATCACGCTTTAAGCATTTTTCAAAGATAGGGTACCGTGCACGAGCATGGGAAAATATAGCATAGCAGTTTATGACATAAATTAAATGTAAGAGAGCATGTTGATACTTTTAATATTAATATACTGTTATAACGTAACGTCACTATACTTGTCTCAACTCCCCTACATATAAATGTACATACCACATGCAATGCTCATGCACTTAAAAGTTGTTGATGGAAAATTACAAACTTGACATTGCTCTGACTGACATACATACTTTAGCAAAATGAACGCAAGTGTAAAAGTATACAAAAAAGTATACAAAAGCTATTGTCGATGTAAATTATGTGTTTATCTCTCAGTTGCTAAAACAGTGTTTCTTCTTCAACATTTTTTCAGTGGGCGAACTGTACTGTTAGATTTAGGGGATTGGTAGGTGTATTCAGCCACATAGCTCAAATGCAGGAACATAAATAATTTTTCCCATTTCCCACAGCTGAGTGTGAATTCATTGGCAATATTATAATTCAACAATCCAACACTGCTCCGGAAGGAAACATATCATGAGCTTATAATCATTATGACACCACTCTAATGATTTAACATTCTCTAAAATGCCAATTAATTTAAAAGGTTTAATTTCCTCAAATTTACTACAAAATAGTTCATTGGTAAAATGATACAGTTAAACGGACGATAGGACCATCATCGCTAGGATAGGAAGGTTCTTGCCTTTCCTAAAATTGCGCAATCAATATGCGGTATTTTAGGTTTTTCGTTGTATTTGCCATCTTAGCCCTCACAATCGAGAATTCGGTAAACATATATTTCAATTTGCTTAACTGCAACATCGTAAAACGTTAACATCATGTACTGATTTTGTTTTTTTAGGCTGAAGAGTTTAATTGTAAAAAGATTTTTTTACGAATGGCCAAAAGGCAGTTCCACAATATTGGGATTTGCTCAAGAAAATTAAAATCCCCAAGAAATGCGCTGTTGCAATACAAAGTGCGCATGAGTGTAAGTAAAAATCGTGATTTCATTCCTTAATATAAAATTGAGTTGAAAAATGTAAGCAATTATTTTTGTATTTCATCAGTGTGTCCTTAAATGTGTTATGAATATGGACGGCCTGGTAAGTTATTGTTTTTAAAGTTTGAATTCTGTAGAAATATACGTTTAATTATTTATTTTGTCTGCTTAATTATTTTAATGTTAAGTGCATTAATCTACTTAGCTGGACTACGACATGAAAATCACAGAACAAACATTGCAAAGGTTCTTTAACAAAAATTTGCCAGTGGAGGTCCACGAGTTTGCACACATTATGATGGGAGGATGTGTGGCAGACCATGGTAATTTTAAAATTTATATTTCGCAAAAATGTGAATATGTCAGCATCAATTACCTATTAATTGTTTTTGCATTTAGTTCCTCTCATGAACGACAAGGATTATCGCTGTGCGGCATATGGCGGATTCATACAGTGCCTACAAGATCTAATGGGCGACGTAAGAACTTCCCACTCTAAATATACAATTTTTTTTATTGATTTAAATTATTTCTGTTGTTAATTAAATAGTAAATATGCTATCAATAATAATATTAATCAATCAATGTCACGTAATATTATCAATGTTTACAGTTTTGCCAATTGTGAATCCGATTACCCATTGGGACTGAAAAATGTTGGGAATAAACTAAAATTTAACAATAATGGAGGACCATTGCAGGAAATGTGTATATTATATATTATGTAGTTTTTATTTATGAGGAAATAACGTACGTATACGTATAACATTATATATCCCCATTTGTATTGTTTAATACTTGCTTTTGAATTAATGAAATTAAAACCCCAAAACAAAAGGTTTGTACTTCATGTATACGTGTCATTTTTTTGTAGATAGAAAGTGTGGCATATGTATAATTATACGTGTATTGTAACATAATGATTTATAATCGTTTTTGTTTAGCACTATCATTCAGTGGATGCAAAATAATTATAGTGAAACGTGATTACCAACTACGTTGAAAAATAAATACATTAATAACCTTTTAGAGAAGTTATGCCAGCTTGCTCTAATTTGGATAATATATCCATGTGACAATACGGATATCGTATAATGCATTAGTTATAGGTAGTTTTTATATGTATAACAATTATAGCCATAGACAAAAATTATTAATCCATTCTGGTATTGTTAAACTGTCAAGTTCATTTAAATAAATACATCTAAGTACTATAAGCACTGCTTTAAATGGAGAAATGATAATATTCGTAAACTTCTAAGCAAGAAATGTAACAATGCGATATATTTATGTTATATTTGGATTTTAATAAATTTGTTATGGAAAAAATAAATTTGTATTTTTTGAATGAGTGTCCAACCGTATCGCCAGCAGCAAAACCAGTCCGAACCCCAAACTGGACTGGTTTTGTTGATGAAAATAGTTTAAATGCTGTATTAAAGACATTTATGGTGTGTCAATTTGGCCCTAATCCCCTCGCCCCCCCCCCCTCACACAACATTACTTTTGGTCTCCTCTTTTTAAGTCTAAAAATAGAATTAAAAAAATTGACGCGTTCAAAAGTTAGAGCGATAACAGGATCTCAAACACACAGACAGACAGCGCAGACAACCCCATTACTGTATCTGGCGATACAGAACAGACCAAGTAAGACTACAATATTTATTTATGAGCAATTTTAACACATAATATAATCAAATTGTGAAATTAGTTTGGAGTGTTGTGAGACTCATTTGTATTCCAATTCCAATATTTTGAATCCTGAAAACATAATTCTAACAAGTTAAATAGATATAATAACGTGTTAGTAGAACATCACGTAGAATAAGTATATTAATATTAGTCGAATAGAATAATAATTTTAATAAGCTGAAGCTGAGGTGCTAAATGTTATTACCGCTTTTAGTAGAAAATCACATTTCATTAACAAATTGAGGGTACGGTGGCATCAATATATCATTACTGATTGTCACCATCAAGTTGTTTAATTTAATTTATTGCACAGCTAATACCCTCCGAAGAGGTCATTTCATTACAATATCAGAATTCGAAGAATATACAAAGTCAGTATTATATTAAGTTATACAGCAGCATAGTACTTAAATTAATCCATTAGCATCATCATCAATACAGGAATACTCATGTATCGAGTCGTCAATAATATTAGGAATACAACCATTTGCTTGTTTATCAAGAAAATACAATTTAAGATGCTTCTTAAATATTTTTGGGTTCCTAGCAAACCTTATCTGCTCAGGTATACTATACCACAATACTATACCCGAAAATAACAAAGTTTTTTGATACATTGTGGAGTTTCGTTTATAAGATGTGTTTCAGTCTGGCTAAGCAAGGGAAGTAGGAGGACGTGTGTGTGTGCTGCTGGCGGAAGTAAAGAAGAAAAAATAAATTTTGAAGAAGAAATAAGGAACTTGAAGAGGTGTGATTGGTCTCAAAATTTGCCGTGTGAGCTCAGCTGTATGGAGAAATCGACGGATTGGGGAAAAGGTCAGTAATTTGCTCAAAATTTCAAAAATAAAAATTGCCATGCCGGGATATATTGAGAAAAGATGGAAGGGAAGAACGAAGGAATTTGGCCTCGATCAAGATAAGCAAATTTCTATATGCAAATGTCGATCTGCTCTGTCATCGTCGTTCAACACAGCACACACAGCACACATCCTCATATCATTGTAGAAGTAATACGATAGCCAGACTCCCAAATACAATCCAATTGCACAGGGATTGTGTTTGTGTGCGGAATAGGTACGTAAATATTCTTTAGTTAAGATATTGAATTATATTGAATTATATTGTAGTGTATCGTATAACTTATAATTTGAATGGGAAATAACAAATGTATTTTAACATTGAGTGGGAGTAACAGAAAGCCTAACCTTCTCTGCTATAACTTGAGATATAGCTTTGCAATTGGACCCAAGCAGGGCGGGTAACTTTAGGGTTGAGTTCTTGGGGCTAGTACGTAATCTTTGATTTTGTGTTGTGGTCAAATGAAATCTTGTATTCAATTTGTACGATATACAGAATGGTTAATTTTAAGTGTGATTCAAGTGGATTGTGCAGTAATTGGCTAAAATGTTGTGAAAATTATTACTTATTATACTATATGAAGTGGTATCTTATATGCAAGTGAATATAGTATGTTAAAATAAGCTATATACAAGTGAATATGTTATGTTTATACAATTTAAATGCAACTGAACTTCGTAAAATTGAACTTCGTAAAATTGAAAATCCTATTGTCAAATAACCTATTAGTTTATGTAATTGATTTTGTACTAATGGGCGGC
>JAQFYC010004082.1:0-18358 GCA_034694165.1 Tomocerus mixtus | reverse complement strand
GCCCCTAATTTGGAGGCCCCCAAAATCCTGAGGCCCTGTGCGGGTGCACACTTTGCCCCTGCCAAAAGGAGCCACTGATTATTATTGTAATGGAATACATATTTCACTTTGGAATACCTATACCACAAACTATCCAACAGTTCACAATTTATAGCTCATTTGCAAATATATAAGTTAATTACACTATATTATAATCAATTAAGTTGGTGATATTTTTGAGAATTAGATTCACTATTTACTACTATTTGTACTTCTACTACTCTAAAATAAAAATAAAAATTTTCATTGATTTTCGATTATACTTGGTGGAAACATCAGCAATCATTTTTCAGATATAAAACCAACCCGATGTCTGATATACTTTGGCCAAGGGAGTTCTGGTTACCCCCATTAGCCCAATGCTCCAACGCCAAGGCCTGCCAAATGACAATCTAGAATTGATTTTAATTAATAATCATATGTACACATTTTCTGATCATTCTATAGGTACCTAATTAATATATAATGGATATTAATTGAAATTAATTAGAGCCCAGGTCACTTTTCATGAATTGAAGTAAGCACACGATATAGGTCAGCACAATACTTAAAATCTGAAAAAATATCAAAGAAACATAATTAAATATTGAGTATTATGTTATAATGTTGAAAGAATTCATAATGTTGTGTAATACTATTTTTAGAAAAGATGTATTGTTCTAATCGAAATATGCGTAGTGTATGTGTTAAATAGAAATATTCTATTGTCAACATCAAAATATTAATTTTTATCTCAGGTTCGCAAATTAAATTCCCATAAAACATTGAAAAGTTTATAATCTTACTGAAGTCATTAAGGACCGATTGAGAATACAAAATTTTAGGTTAACAGATGCAGTCTGCTGGGACATCCTGATAGAAAGAAGACTACAAATAAAAAGAAGCCAACATTACTTAATTGAGTACGTAAGTAGTTAGGTGCCTATATTTTTACAATTTCAATATAACTTAAATTAGAATACACAAAAATATTTACTGTCGTGGTACATAGAAACCCGAGGCTATGATAATGATGATTTCCACATTTATTATGCATATACACTCGGTATTTATTTTACATTTAGTAATTTTTGAACTAATTTTAGCAACTATAAAGCTGAATGTGAATTTTAATTTTTTAGCAGAAAATTTGCAAAAATTTCAACACCCAAGAATTGTATTTATTAATTTAGTCTTTAAAGTAAATTGGTCCACAAGCATTTCTGATTCCTGACCAAAAAATGTATTTTTAATAAATAGAAAATAATTGACATACCTTATAGCACAAATTCTTGCTAATTGAATTAAATCCTGTTTTCGCAATTACTAAGTTTTCAAAGCAATTCAACAATTTCGTTGCACTCTCCGTCATATTGTGTGCATCAGAACTGAGGGATACACAAAATAAAGTGAAAAGGAGAAATGGGAATGCAAGGTAAACAAAATTGGTGAAAACTCCAAATATTCCAAAATTCCGATATGACAATCCCATCCAACAAAATGCGGCACCCACCATATTTACCACATTTAACATAATTTCGGCTAAAAGGTGAAATCTAAAATGTGAGTTGAACTGTTTAATTAAAGTTTCTAACTCGTCGTACACCTGTAGACATACACTGAGTCCCGCAATACTGTTTTCCAGGCTACAACGTTCACATTCCAACGATAAATTATCAAACACGTTCCTAAACAACTTCATATTAAATTTAATCCACACTAAATTTCCTAAATGGATAAAAGTTATTATATTGACAATCTGATCCATAATAGAGTTAGTTGTGGATGTTTTTTCACTATAAAACTTTATGTACGATGCTAAACCAGTAGCCAAAGTCGTACAAATTGCAAACAAATTCAGAATATATAGCATTTTGGAGGAAGTTAATTTAATTTTCTCAATTTGAACAAATTCTTGACGTTTCATGGAAAAATTGATCAAAGCATCCCAGTACTTTTCAGTGCTTTTACTATAAAATGCTAATATTGCATTACATCTTAGCGAAATAGTTACAATGACGTTTATGAAGGTCCATGCAACAAGACTCATGCTGTATGTATAACCATCGAACCATAATCCGAACACATTTTGCTTAAATGTAGAGTAAATTAGCCAATAGGTGAAAAAAACGTTCAAGCAAATTGTGTAAATGACTTCAAACGATTTGTAACTTAATTTGGCAAAATATTTTTCTTTTTTTCTTCCAGTTTTTATTGGAATGGGTACATAACCAGCAAAAATTGATGCAATAACTCCCCATCTTCCAACTGTTATGATCTTTTCTTCGATTTCCTCTTTTCTACTCACGAACTTTGTGTTCTCCATGGGACAGCACAATTTTGACACTATTTAATTGAATAATTATCGCAGAAAAATAAATTCTGCTATTCACATAGTAGTATTTTAATTTTAATTAGCTAATGCAAGAAGTTTACATTTCTAGAAGGTTTCGTTTATACATATTATTGTTATTGTTATAACATTTATGGTATTCATTAATATTTACTTAGCTAAGTAATTTATGGGTAACTTTACACATTATTTACCCAGGAAATTGTTGATCTTACAAAAAAAAGTAGGTACATAATAATTTGCTTAATGAATTATGGTAAATACACAATAATGCTCCATAGTGCAAAAAAGTGATGCACTCATATAACATTGTTGGTCACTGTCTACAGATAATTAGATTCACTAACATAATATTCTAATGTAAAGATACCTACTTTAAATATATATGCTCCATTAAAATTGCAATCAATAAACTACGCTGCCAAGTTGTAATTCTAGTTGGACCAATTTTGTTCGTATTAGTATGGGTATTAGTTTAGGTCATGTAAAATATAAAAGAAAATTTAATTGCATTTAATAGTTCTCGTGTGAGTTATTTATTCGCAATAATGCATTTCCAATAAACTAATGCCAACAATTAGGAATAGATTTTATAAATGACATTCCACTTTTTGGATCTTGTTTAGCAAGGAATGCTACTTATCTGTATTTTAAAATTAAGTTAATTGCATGTCTTTTATGTTGAAAAATTTCAATTTATCTCAATTCTCGATCTAGTTTGTGTCAACTTACACTTTTTCTTTTTTCTTAAAATTATTTACACATTTTTAGAAGAAAGTTAAGATTATAGTTGTAAAATACCTAGTTTGTGTAAATCAATTTCATGAAAATCGGTTTGCAGACAAGCAGAAATAATTGTAATGTTCCAAAAAGCTAGGATTTATTCCAGAATTTAATGATGCGATATAAGGAGCGTTGAAACAATCAGTTATGAAAAATAACATTCTTACGAAACTGTTAATGTCAATGTGTGATTACTTTTGTTCGCAGATCCACCTCATTCCCAAGAATTTTATAAATATCTTTTGGCCGTTGGTGTTCTATCATTGTTGGCTGCACTCGCCCTACTATATGGAATACTTCGTGTAAGCACCTTTTTGTCATAGATATTTATTTGCCAATACCGTCAAACAAAATTATTTGGCAAACATTCAAATGACATGATTGTCCACACACGACTGGCAATGTGGTCTACATACTAACTATCAATATCTAGGATCACTGCCGTAACACTGGGCTCGAACCCTGGTTGGGGCTATGGCAGGGGGCTATTTTTCTGAGGAGAGGGATGGTGAAAACTATCTGGCGGCAGTAGTCGGCCACCATTCTGGCTCTAAAAATGACAGCCTCATGCCTCCTTGCTTATATTATTGCGCCCTCCCATTAAACACACATGAAAATTCTCTAAGGGGTCTTTGGGAATTATAAACTGTATGTGATAAAAAAATTTATAAATTTTGAAAATGGCCATAAAACTAAAGCGAGTGACCTTAACATTTATAAAATCTTTTTTATAAATGTCATTTCTTGATATTTCTGTTAAATTGTCACTAGTAGGACTAATACGTTCCTATTAATTGTTTATTACGGCAATAATATTTGCATGTCTTGTGTATTTATGCACTACGAAAGCAACAAAGGCACCCAAGGGATATTTGAATTGAATGTTTACTTCCCGCCCGACCTGCGTATTGAGAATAATGATCCCTATAGAACGTTAATGTGTAATAATGAAAAACGTTTTTTACATTATGATTTTTGGGTAGTTTCTTATGAAATGCAACTTTGCCTTAACTTATATTTACCAGAGGCAAAAGAATTAACGATTTTATTAAGATTTTAATGTCATTTACTTAATAGGATAATTGTTTGACAATTTTTGCAGATGAGCGTGATTGCGTTTGTGTATTATATTGGATATCGACTCCTTGTTGTCATCCTAGTTATTACAGTATTAGATAGGAAAGACAAGTTACCCGCCTATATTTTCCTTATCATGATAACCATCTTGTTTTTTATATTATCTTGCAAATTGCTCTGTGGACTGGTCAAAGTGAAAATGGAGCACAAAGACACAAACCCGGAAGTGCCACTTGAAATAGCGAGTACAAATGCAGCTGCGGAAACGCCTAGTGACCCCCTTCCAACCATCACCAACGACGCCCCAATGGTAAATCGATAATTGGGATTGTCATTCATGGATAATTATTTGAGATGAGTTATGTTTTCCAATGCAAAAGACAGCGCTAGTAAAATAAAGGCTTATGCCTGGAAAGTGGCAAAACTGAAAGATGTAGAATTAAATACAAGAATATCCAATTTGTTGTTAGAACTTTACCTAGGCTCGAAATGGAGGAACACATCGTTCGCTAGTAAGAAACGAGTCAAAAAATGATCCTGCACTTGAGTGACTTGAAAATAGATGTACTTTGGTCATTGCGATCAAAATAATCAAAAAATTTTCATGTACAAGAATGTGTGCAAATATCTATTAAATATTAAATACCAATACCACCTGAAGAATTGTTCAGTTAATTTATTTCGCGTCACCAATATGCGTAGCTACCCGAGTATTTTAGCAATACAATAATCTGCATATTTTTCAATTATTAATGATTTTATATTGTTCACTTTATGCGAAAGCAATAAATATTTTTAAACAGGTATATGTATGATTTAACAAAGGACACCTTATATGGCATTCGTCATATCCCTTTATTAAAAAGTGATTAATCGAAGATGCGTTGCTCTCTGCGAATTTTTGGCAAGTTTGGTTGTAGGGCACCCAGAAAATTGAAAAACACGACATCGTGTTGTAGATCAGAATTTCACCCCATTTTTGAAACATTTTTGCATATAAGGCCTGATTGTAGCGTTGGGCTATATATTTTCAATATTTCTATGTATAGACAATTTTGTTTCCCGTATCATCTAGTTAGCGAAGATTTTTTTGAGCATTGTTAACAGGTGAGTGGCGAGTGGGGATGGAAATAAATTCAATTCAATGATAGGTACAGGTGCAACAATAAAGTACCTAGTCAGTTAATTACATTTACCGCATACATAACAACATAACGGGATTAAATAATTCAGTTTAATTAATATGTATAGGTAAAGTAATTAATTGTGGAAATTACTAAATTTTAAAAGCATCAAACAAGTATACGTTTATTAAGAGCTGTTAGAGCACCATATCTTTACACATATGACGACATAAAAGCTGACATTGACTAGGAATTAATGGTTAAGTTATTACATTATTAGTATGTGATCATCGATAGAGATTCCATTGCTCCTACTGGCTATTGCTTAATTATTTGCACCTGTGGTGGAACCTTGACCTGTACTTGGCTTCAAGATGTCTAATTCTGTTTTAGATTTAGTAATCAGAGCGGAAACAGCTGTTGGGGGTGGGGGATTCAAATTGGCCCGCACTACTGATGGGTCTTCAGCTGATTCTAAATTTCGTTCCTCCTCCTCCGCCTCCAGTTCAAATTGCAACCTCTCCTCTTCTTCCTTAGCCCTCAACTCCCTTTCTGCCTCCAGGGTATCTTGCTGGACAAAGAATTCCCGATAGTTTCTGCAGACTAAGCACTGATCACTGTGTGTTTCGTGGGCCTCCACATTCAGCTGACTTGGCTCCTCCTTGTTGTCCATTTGAATAGCAAAAGCAATATCCGAAGGTGTGGGAGAGTATGGAACCTCCTCCGATTTCTTTCTTTGCTCCTCCGCCAAATCCCTTTTGTAGTCCTTCCAGAATTGTCGCATTTCCGCCACATCCGGGCGACAGCGAACAATGAATCCGCGGAAGGCCCTTTGAATTTTAATGGCAGCCGCGTCTTCAGTCATTGTCAACCATCTGGGGAGCGGGGCGCGCGGGAACTTTGATTGCCATTGGTTAATGTAGGCGATATCTGCCACGGATTTGGGATCTTCAAGTCTTTCCGGGTGCAGGGGATTATTATTGTACAGATGCTCGATGATGTAGTCAATTGAGTTGAAGGTGATGTAGCGGCACTGGAAAACTCTACTCTGTTTTGCAAATTCCAGGAGGGAATGAATTGCTGGAAGGAGAAATGGAAAAACGTAGAAATCCAGAAAGTCTTTCGTGTGACACAATTTGAGAATCGGCTCCTCTTCGTACACCTCCCAGGGGAAACTCTTTTCCTTCTTGTAATTGGATGGCGGGAGATCCAATTTCTCCAGGATTTTGTTCAGCTCCGCAATCTCTTGGGCCACTTCGTTGCAGCAATTCTCCCACACGTTCACCATTTTGTTCGATGTCATTTTTGACATGGAGCTGTTGACACTCTTGAGCATCTCTTGCTCGGCGGAGGGCGAACGGGCGGATTTCCCTTTCACATTGGGCCCAATCAGTTCCTGGAGAACTTCTTTGGATACCTTGTTGAACTTCCCGGGTTGTAATGCTTGAAATCTGGATATGGAGCTGTTGACAAGGTTAAGGAGCCCCTCCCCGTTTGGAGCATAAGGGAATCTAGCACTAGGGTTCTCCATAATCGACAATCAGCTTCAGAAATATTCACTTTGAAAACTCTCGACTTGCAAATCTCGTTTCCTTTATCGCAAAATTGAAAATGTTTATTCCATGCAGTACTTTTCGTTGTCAGGTTGTTGTTGTTGTTCATCTTGGACACCCACAATAAATACGAATATAAGTTAAGATGTCAATCTATGGCAACAGTTATATAGATATAACTTCTTAGGTATATTTATTGTTCCAAATTGCATCTCACTCGAGATTCTGGGACTTTTACAGATGAAATATATAGTGTAATTTGTAAAGTGGGATGTAGATAAATGAATTTTTTTATATTACTACTCAAAGTAAAAATTAGAAATATGAAATAATGGGATTTTGAGGATTTACAGAGTTTCAGATTTAAATAAATTGACTGAACTGCGGAGGGAGACTTAATATATTTTGTAACTTATCAACGGTTCAACCTTTTTGAATTTGTGGTAACGGATTTCAATGCAAGGATAAATTTTACATTATCACAATGCTTGATTGGGACAACGACAATGTGATATTTGACCAAAAACGTACTCTATTATTTGTGGCAATAGGAAATTCGAGTAAAAGCGTAATTTCCTATTTCCAATTCTTTTGCTATTTTTGCTCCAATCCATTCATTGTATTTGCCATGGTTTAGTATTCATGACACTGCAGCTACAATATAAATTCTAGTTTGTTTTCCAAACCTCGAGAAAATATGTAGGTTCGGCACCTTTCCTGCAATGGCAATGAGGGTTAGCAAATTGTGCAAATGCAGATTTTCCCCAATTAGGCATTGAAAGGTTATTCATACAGCAATCATTCCTTGTTTGTATTGCATGGATGTAGTAATTTAATTTTACTACTGTCAAATAGAATGTTGAATGTATACCATTCAATTGTTGGCACAGGTGGCTACCTATAATAAATAAATAATTGAAGTAATGTTCCACTTAATTGCACTCTTATCTTATATCATGCAATGCACTTGACTCTGGATAAGGCCACTGCCATAGTGAGATACCTCCGTAATTGGAAAATTGGAATGTAGTTTGGATGATAGTTGAATATAGTTGGCGACGATACAGAAAAAAAAATAAAACTTGCCAACATGATCTGTTTTGTTGTCGTTGCTGCAAAGGATTAAAATCATTTCTGCGATAAAAAAGTTGCCCTGCACAACTTTTGTGATACATTTTGTTCAAAAGTCCAAAAAATAACGAAATAATTTTAAAAAGGATAATATTTCTTAAAATCTTTCAATAACTTTGAGCATATTTAAGTACTAAATCTAGATAGGTGGCAGGCTTTTGGAAAATATTGTTTAGTAATTTCGTCGTCGAATACACATTATTGAAACATTGCAAAATTACAAATACACAAACTTGCCTTTTTATTTACTCTACGAAAATTCTTTAGTTCCCCTTTACTTTACTATCTCATAATACAATGAATGGCAAATAATAATTTTCCGGCGTCTGATTAATCACAGCATCACGAGTTACTTATTATATAGTTCTAAATTAAAGATATGAAGAGTGCCTTCTACTGTGTAACTGACTTTTTATTGGTTGTTGGTCAACATCATTGAGGTGAAGTCAGTTACGTAATAATGTAATATGTAATACATATAGTAATTAATGTGTACAATTATTATATTATATATTATTTATTTATGTAAGGGAAATATGTAACGCCACAATTTTTGTTTTGCTGTTTTGTATAAACTGAAGTACTGGAACATTAACGATAAGTAGAATTGTATGTATTATGTAATTTTTAAGTGCAACTGCAAAGCTGAGCTGCCTGATTAATCATTACATAAAAATAGAACACGGCGTACTAATGTTTGTAAACTTTCCAAAAATGTCACTTCAAAATGATTGATTAATTAGATAAAGAGTCTCTGATTTTGCATATAAAATCATGTTGCAAACCTTTAATTCAACTCGGAGAGAAAAGTCGAAGAGTATTCACGAATTATTTGGAGACAGAATGGCGAACGTTGCGTCGGCACTCTTTGTATTGTGCGCCTCTTTCTTTGTTGGAAGTCTGGCCCAACACGACCCGAATTTTGCTACGGGTAGAACAACAATAGTCCATTTGTTTGAATGGAGATGGAATGACATTGCGGAGGAATGCGAACGTTTCCTGGGGCCAAATGGCTACGGAGGTGTTCAAGTCTCCCCGCCAAATGAAAACGCCGTCATCACAAACCCATTCAGACCCTGGTGGGAACGTTATCAACCCGTTTCCTACAATTTGAATACCCGCTCTGGATCTGAACAAGAATTCCAATCTATGGTATGTTCGTATTTCATTCATTTTTGGGGTAATGTTTTGTTGTACAGGGGGAAGTTCTACATTCTACAGAATACAGAAATCCAACAATTGATTTGCAAAGTATTTTAATTATTCTTTGTAGTTAAACACGACATTCTGTTATATTAATTACTATTTGCATGTCAGGTCGGTCGTTGTAATAGCGCTGGGGTTCGTATCTACGCCGATGTTGTGATCAATCATATGACTGGAGGAATCGGTGCTGGAGCTGGATCGGGAGGATGTACTTTCAATTCTGATATCAAGCAATACGACTGTGTGCCATACTCAAGTGCAGATTTCAATGACCGTTCCACCTGTCCATCTGCCTCTGGACAAATTGAAGATTACAGCAACCCCATTCAGGTGACACTTCAATCACTACACAATTTATATTAATATAGTAAGAAAAATGTATGAGATTTAAAAATAATTAATTTTTGGCCGGTGTTCATTTTTCATTCACATTTACTGAAGAATAATTAAGATTGTAGCAACCAATGCATAATTTAATTATTAATTACAGGTAAGAAACTGTGAGCTGTCCGGCCTTAAAGATTTGAACCAAGGCAGTGAATATGTTCGTGGTAAACTTGTCGACTTCCTCAACAAGTTGGTCGGCTACGGAGTAGCGGGCTTCCGGTAAGCTTCTTAATTTCAAATTTTCAATTCTAAATATTGAAAACGAAGTATAAATTAAATGGGAAATCATTTTTGTAAACAGAGTTGATGCATCCAAGCACATGTGGCCTGGAGACATGAAAACTATCCTCGACCGCGTTAATAATTTGCCCACAGACCAGGGATTCCCCGCTGGAGCAAGACCGTTCATTTTCCAGGAAGTTATTGATTTGGGTAAGATCAAAACCAAAGTATTTTAAATTTATAAGCTTTTTACAAACTAAAATGCAGATTGTAATGTAATTAAATATAATTTTTATCTTTTTAGGCAATGAACCAATTACCGGAAGTGAGTATTTTGGAAACGGACGCGTCACTGAATTCAAATACGGAATGTTCTTGGGAGAATTATTTAGAGGCTACAACCAATTAAAGTTCCTCTCTAATTGGGGTAACTAATTTCTATTTTTCTAAAATTTAGTACTATTATGTATATACACTTTTAGAAAAAGAACGCAAGGTTGGTAAAGATGAAAAGAATATTATAATAAATGTATTGTTATTTCTAATCAGGTGAGGGTTGGGGAATGTACACCCAGAACAATGCCCTCGTCTTCGTTGACAACCACGACAACCAACGTGGACACGGTGCTGGAGGACAAAACATCCTCACCTTCCGTGTATCAAGGCTGTACAAAATGGCTACTGCCTTCATGTTGGCCCATCCTTATGGAATTACCCGGGTGATGTCCTCTTACTTTTGGGAACAAAACTGGCAAGGAGGCTCAGATGCAAACGATTGGGTGAATAAAAATTAATATTTTCTGTATTCTCTCAGTTTTTAATGATTATTTGATTGATAATTAAAAATAAACTGATTTAGGTCGGACCCCCCAACACCAATGGGAACACGAACCCCGTACCAATCAACCCCGACAATACTTGTGACGGTGGATGGATTTGCGAACACAGATGGAGACAGATCAACAACATGGTAGCCTTCAGAAATGCCGTTGCAGGTTAGTTTAGCTATTTAATTAAATTAAATTAAGAAATAGTGCAATTTTAATTTTAATTTAATTAATTTAAATAATTATTGCTCTTCTGATGAACAGGAACGACGATGAATGACTTCTGGAGCAACGACAGCAACCAAATTTCCTTCTGCAGAGGAGACAAGGGATTCATTGCCATCAACAACGACAATTCTCCACTCTCAGCTACTCTACAGGTAATCAGCCACAAGCTTAGTGTAACGCAACATGTTATAAACCTGTCTCAGTTTAAATTGTAATTAATTTAAGTTAATTAATTATTTTATTATTATTTTTGCAGACATGTCTTCCTGCAGGTAGATATTGTGACGTAATATCTGGGAATAAAGTAGGGGACAGTTGCTCCGGTCTGACAATAACAGTCAATGCAGATCAAACTGCCAACATCAATATATCCGATGCTTCTGAAGATCCAATGATCGCCATCCACGTTGGGGTAAGTCCTTACTTTTACTAATTATTATTGAATATCCCTTCGTTATTACAATTACATTTCTAATTATAATTTTGTTTTGCAGTCAAAATTGTAAATCACAATCACAAAACTACGAACAATAATAAACTGGATCCCAAGACTAATTACTATTTATAGATAACAGTCCTTATAGTGATATTATTTTTTGTTCGATCTTCGATTTAAATAAAGCGGAACCCGCCTACAACCTTTCAAATACTCTATATATATTTAATTTTACATTTTGTAAGTTACATCCACATTCGAAAACTTAAGCTAGAATTACTTTTCAAATGGAAAAGTTGATATTGGTATTTAGGCTAATAATCCCCCATTTAGTTTAATACTGCAGGTTATTTGGTTATTCTATGAATTCAAGCAATTTAATAAGAGATATCCAGTAAATATATTCGTATTCGTGTCAGTCATAAAACAGGTGCTGTTATTTAGGATTAAGATCCTTAGATAAAAGAAACTATTGATAAAAGAGAACTTAGTTTTCGACTTTTCAATATAATGTTGTGAGATTCAATTAGAAATTCCAAAATAGTTATTGTTCAGACTGTTCAGACATGTAAATAGTTCACAGCACAGAGGCAATGTCTTTATAATCTTAATATAGAATTGCATTGCACATTGCACCTGGGCCAATACAGTAAAGCTAGGTTGACGCACTCCTATATTATTTTACTTCTAATGTAATGTTTTAGCTCTAACATTGGCAAGGACTGTGTATTACACACGTTTTATTACATAAATAGATTGTACTAGTTAATGCAGTATTGTTGACTTGCAATATCGATTAGGTAATTATATGCAGTCTCTTGTTCTAGATAATACACTCTTTAAAAGAAATATTATTATTTTATTTGATAGAAGAATCAGTTGGATATTAATTATTCCTGCTTCTTTAACAATGGAGACATTGATACGGAGAGTAGTCCACTATTTTCTAATATACTTTATCGTATTGTAATAATAAATAGTGCCTCATCCAGATTCTTTAATTTTCAATATTTTCTTTACTTAAAATTGAAAGTGGAATTAATTGTTGTATTCAGATAATTGTAGCATGGCCATAAAATTGAATACCCGTATATGGAATAATTCACAAATGCACTGCAAATGTCTGATTTTTTTGCTATACACAGATTACAGATAGATGCATTTATCAGGTAAATTGCAACACCTAACTCTGCTAATAAATTCTTTTGGAATATGGAGAAATATTTAATGAAAATTTTCCGTTTCTCGTTTTCAAAGAAAAATTTATCACCGTCTGTTAATAGTGCAGTTTAACTATCTTATTGTTAGTTTTAGGAAAGACATTTATTTATAGAAGTGAACAAACTCCTTACGTTTTGATAATTTTATTTCCTTTGTTGTAAGGCATTGTTAAAGATTGTAAAATTGTACCTACGCAAAAAGTAGCCACTTAAATTAACTTGTAGTTACTTATTATTACGAGTGTTAAGTATATAATCAGCAAAAATGACACATTTTAAAGAGATAAGCCACACTTCTCCAAAAGTGAGATTTCTTTTTATATGTATTATTCTTCTTCTTAGCTACTGCAATATTCGGCTACTCGCCTGGGGGCTTTGGGGTAACAATTCCATTGGAAAACTATCCACTAATACTAAAAGTAAGTTTCCAAATTAATTTTTCCCTAGCCATAGTTAATCAAGATCTTACAGTTTTAGATATTTAAAAAATATTTACAGACAGACTTGTCAGCTGTATAAAGAGATTCAAAAAAATATCCATTCCTAGCAAAAGTTCCAATACCATGTGTATTTTACAATTTTGTTGTAAAAAATAATAATTGAATATTATTTCCAGGTGATATTACTGTTCCTGGAAATTATAACTTGAGAAATACTGAACCAGTCCAATCGAATGAAGAATTAAAATTGTTACTTAATATACGAAAACTAATATTATTTGCGGTCCAGGAATTAAACAATGAATTAGAGGGCACAGATTGCTTAAAATATTGGGCAAATCCTCTAGACACCATTTCCCTGGAAGAAACATGGAGAAACGGAAGTCACGCGAATTTAAATCTGACATTTCTAGCTCAGCCGGGCAATTCTAAATTTCAGGTGGAAATTCTCCAGCAACATTCAGTTTTAAATGTGAACGATCAAGAATTGGAAATAGTATCGGAATTTCTATCAACTTCAACTTCCATTTTGCCAAATAATTCTTGTGACGTTGCACAAAATTTGAAAGCGGTTTGTATTTGTTCCTCTGGAGAATTTGCAAGTGACCTGGAAGAGTTGACAAACGAGTTGCGACAACAAAATAATGTGAGTGACCCGGAATTGGAGTACTGGCCGCCGAATAAATCTTTTATGATTGAAGATTACATGAGTCTGACGGGGGACTACGATTGGTTTGTAACTTCTCCAGGGAAGACGAAAGAAGATCTGGAAGAACTCCACTATAGCAGCGAATATTGTGGTCCACAAATTAAAATGTTGGTGATGGTCAGCTCGGCCCCGAGTCATTTTATTCAGAGACAAGCTATAAGGGAAACTTATGCAGATCCAAACTATTTGGAAGGCAAAGGAGTTAAAGTCGTTTTCTTAATGGGAGTCCCAACTGACAACATTCTGAATGTAATTAAATAATTTGTATCAATTTTATTCTTACTAAGAAAAAGCATTTTTCGTCAAAAATATTTTTAAAAGAAAGGAAAATTACACTTTTCAAATACTAATCCATCTAGGATAAAGTTGTGGAGGAAGCCGAGATGACGAAAGACATAATTCAAGCCAATTATGACGATTCTTACTACAATATGACAATTAGCCATTTGTCTATGTTCAAATGGGCTTTACTGAATTGTGTAGAAGGGAAGGAGAAAGGGATCTCCCTTCCACAATTCATTCTCAAAGCTGACGATGACTTTCTACTCAGCATTCAACTGGCTCTGGATATTGCACAACGGAACACGGATGTTGAACTAATGTGAGAAAAAGCGAAAACAATATTTTTAAAGCTTTTTCCCCTACTAAAGAATATTTGCAAAAATCTTATAAAAGTAGAAATTCAAAACTAGCGATTTTATTAGAAAAATAATAATTTTCGCACTTCTGAAATACAATTTCCGATGGAAATAAAAATACAAAATATATTTTTGACTTCTGCAGTGGGGATTTGTACTGCGGGGATAGAGCTTCGGTTGTGAGGGATCCTTCGTACAAATACTACACCCCGAAGTACATTTACATCCCGGGATCCCTACCCGGGTATCTTATCGGAACAACTTATATCCTACGGACGGATATCATCCCACAATTGCTTCATGCAGCTCGCAACACTCCGATGATTCATTGGGATGATGTTTATGTCACTGGAATCTTAACAAGGAGTCTGGAAATCATTCCAAGACATTCCCCCTTAATCCACTTCGGGGGTTGGCCTCAAGACCCTTCTGACATCTGCTACTGGAAAAAGAGTGTAAATGCCGTAACATAATGTTAAACAATTTTATCAATTTAAATTTTTAACAATTCTGGAAATGAAAACAATTCTGGAAATGGAAATGTATATTTAGGACATCAAAAGATAATTAAGGGATTAAAACTAAACACATTCTAATTGTAACTTCGCAAACAGGTCAGCCGTTTTGTATGGAATGCAGAAGACATGAAAGATAAATGGGGAAACGTAATTCAGGCTAGCAATTGCTCTTTAGATGACTCAGAATTAAAAGTCGAGGATTTAAATGAAGATCGATATTATCGACAGTGTTTTTTTGAATTGTGAGTTTGCTATGTTATTTTTAAATGGGAGTATTTTTATTCAAGTAAGTAAACTTTCTTAAAACTTTCTAAAATGTATAAACGTCACACAATTTAGTTTTTAATTGTAAACAAAAAAAAATTTCATGAGTATTCTTCGCATGGTAATTATTAACAATAAATTATTGTAACATTTCCTTTAAAACTTGCGTGTTTTCCCAATCCGTTATTTTATAAGACACTATTTTGGTGAATTCCTCGACGAGTAAGAAGTGGGCTTTGAATCGGACACCAGCCACCAACAGAGGATACCAAACTTCGTCATCCGACCACATTTTCTCATAAGGAACTTCATTTATGGGGTACCATTTGGGAAGCATTTCCTCACTCTCAACTACGTCTCCTGTAAACTTGGTGCATTTGAATACATGGACCTTGAGGATTACAGGGTCATCCACTAACTCAAAATCAATCACAGCCATTTGCTCCAGATCTTCCGTTTTTACGGTTAACCCACATTCTTCCTGAACTTCCCTGAAAGCAAGTAGAAATATTTTTTCTGAAATTAAATCTTTGTTGATCATTTATATATTTTACGAAAATTCTGAAATATTTTCCAAACTATTCAAGAAAGTTGAAATAAAATAAAATACCTGGCAGCTGCATCTGGAATTGTTTCATTCGGTTCCACTTTTCCCCCGAATCCATTCCATTTGCCTTTCCCGAATCCCCGTTTCTTCAGTCCCAAAAGAACTTGATCCCCTTTCATGATAAAAGCGAGAGTTAGGATTTTGTAACGACGAGTTGCACAATTTCCATTTGAATGCAGACTGTCAGAACCTCCAGTTCCAATTCCAGTTGGTGTTGATGAATCCATAGCCAGGGATAGAAGTATTTTTATTTACCTACATTAATTTATGGAAATGGGGATACATTAGTAACACCTAATAAATGTAAATAAGTTAATGAAAGTATATATTTTCAGAAATATATTGCTTACCTGTTTCAACCAAGAACTTGTTTTAAAAGATTTTGACTTTTCGCTTCACAAAATATAATTTTTATTGCTCGCTTCACGCACACTTCTGCATTCTGCAAAATCTCTGTCCCGGTGATACCTCAATTTTCGCGCCGGGCGTGACAAGTAATTCTAAACAATAGACAAGTAATATATTGTAGAGTTTAGTGAGATGGCATTAAAATATTAGCAAATATTTGTGTAAATTATGTAAATATAATGCAGAATGCAGATGTACAAAAATGTTTGCTTCAGATCGTAATATAGAATAATATTAATAATAGTCAATAATAAAGAAGTAGATCAATATCCTATGGTAATAGTATAATAGCGCAAAAGATTGGAAGATGGATGGGGTATCGGGTCCTGATACCTGCACTAGGCATTGTAAGCATATTATCGTAATTTAGACATATCTGATAATATATGTACAGTGCGAAATAATTACCTGTCATTTTATTTAAGGCATTTTATTATACAGAAAAAAACTACACAAGTACATAGTACCATCTGCGTATAAGCAATATTTCTGGTGGTCCGTGACAAACTCCTTTCATATAGAAAATCCCTTCAATTAATTACTTTGTAGTTATCTTTCTTTTAATAGTGCTGAAATAAAAATGGTCTTCTTTAGGCTTATTAATGCTACATAATGGCCTTGGGACTTTTAAGTGACAAAGGATCACGGATCAAGGATTTCGAATTATTAAATTTTCCCTGTACAATTAGAAGATTTACGGTAGTCTACAATACATTATATCTTTACAGCTGACCGCATAATTAGTAGACACTTGGCAAATATATAGAAGGATTATTCGTCAATTTAATTTTTGCACTATTATTGAAACATTTATTTGTTTTATTAAATTTGACAATCTTGCTTCCAGTTTTCAGAAATGAATTCGGTTGCTATCCTTTTGAAGTCTACAATGTAGCACGGACTTCCACAACCGGGTACGGTCAATGTGTATGGTGTCGTTGAACTGTCATTTTTATAGAGAACCTATAAATATTTGAAAGCATTCATATTGTCATAAATGAAGAAGTGCAACCATTGAACAATAAAATGCGAATACTTTATAAGAATATATATTTTCGAATCCAATATTTATATAATTTTTTTAAATAAATGCTTACGTCAATAAAATGTTGGTTTTCACTTCGATGGAGTTCAAAAATTAGAGCAGATCCATACGGGGGTGGTTTCTCAATACTCATATCATAAATATTCAGGGCTAGCATAATATCAACTAAAGTTCGGTCGTGTGATGAAAATAAAATCATTTTCTTTCTGTCATATTCATTTTCATTTTTAATGTTGTCTTCCATATTATTAATTAATTTCTGTGTTAAAGGCCCCGATCGTAAACTTGTCCACAATTTATTTTTATGGAGTTCTTTGTGAAAAGCCATTAGCATCCCTATTAGTGGTTTAGATTCGAAAACTTGGTCTGTCCAAGTTGGTAACTCAAGTCCGTGTTCAGCCTAAAATAAAATTTCAAAAGCATACTATAATTAAAAATATAGTTTTATAGTAATTAATCAATACATTAATATCTTCTACTCTATTAGCTGTATGCAGTTTTATCTTTTAGAGAAATTCACATTTAATATATCATTTTTTCAGACTCCAGTGAATTTCGAATAAGTTTTTATTCTAATACAGTTTATTTCCCTTTAAGGATTCTGGAGTAAAATTTCCCTTTTAATTTAAATGGATATTATGAATTCCTCTGAATGCAAGCAATTTTGCACGGTAGCCCCGAAAAATTCATATTGTGGAAATAAAATCTATTCGTTATTTACTTACCTGAATTTCCAGAGTTTGTACTACATTGGATATTGTCCAAAAGTTTGTCTCCGTCACTCCTGAATTGTTGGCCACAAACTCAACTATTTCTTCGTTGTCCTTAATAAGCTTTTTTGTCCATTCTGAATTGAACAACAAGTCGTTTAGTATTTCGTCTATCTTAGGGCAAGGCTCCGTCATTTCAATCATCTTGAATTTCAACAACGTAATTCAGTGAATTTTGTTCTATTTTATAAATAAATAAAATAAATTCTTATTTTCGAATTTGTACCCGATCATGCTTCTTCTCTATTGTTCGAATTGGAATAGGTTCCCAATGCAAGTCGCTACTCCACCCAGATTCTAAATTACTTCTTTTGTATAGCCCTGTCAAGAATGACATTCCACTTATCACTGTTCTGTCCGTGTCTGAACTCAATGCAAGCATTTCATTCTGCAA
>JAQFYC010004081.1:0-18359 GCA_034694165.1 Tomocerus mixtus | reverse complement strand
AGTCAAGCTAACAATCTTCTTCGGAATTGACAATACAAAACTGAGGTTTCTGCCATCACTCACTCAATTCGATTCTCGTGTTAATATGGTAATCGTAGAAGAATATAAATCCAAATCCGCCTTTCATTTGTTACTGTTGTGTGGACTGTGGACTAGAGATATCTATGACTGTAAATAGTGTACTGTAGTAAGAACGTATAATGTACGTGAATGTAATGTATCTGAATGAATGTGTGATGTGAATTTTGGTTTGTATTGATGTGAGTGTCATTATAATCACATTAAAACTGCATGCATCATAAATAATTTGCATTACAGTTCCTTTATGGATACTGCCATACATACTTACTCAGTTTGAATTGAATTAACGTTATACTCTAATCAAATCAAAGTTTCTTTCCTTTCCCTGGCCTGGTCAATGGCCAACTTTGACAACAATAAAAATAACAGTCATGTCATAAACAACTGCACACACACTTAATAAATAATCTGTATCAGCTATGATACAAGGAACAAAATCACAAGAAGGTACCTTCTTACAGAGAAGTAAAATACACATGTACATGTGCACCAAATCAGTGAAATCTTTAAAAGATTAGTACTAACTATTGTGTATATAACATTTTTAATTTTTCTACAATCTATTAGCTCATAAGTCAGACAGATCGTCAAGCAGCATCTTTTAATTAAAATCAAAGTATATTCAATTAAACTAAACCAATGTAACAATTTAATATGGACCATTTCACCACATCAGTACACACCACATACATCTTTCTTGCGCTATTAACAATAAGTCATTACACAAAACAGGGTTTTCGATTCAAATGATAATAATGTTATGTTTAAATATTCTCGTTAATTGTGAATGTATATATTTTATTACATTTAAATATTTTTTTCAATTGCATGTACGAATTGTGAACTTAACTTTACCACATCCTAAGATGTACATATCTAGACAATGCACTTAACATTGAAGAATGCATTTAAAAATGAAGATGTGGTGTAAGTGTATGTCCATGGGAACTAGTATAAAGCGTTTTTTGAAAAGTCATCTTATTCTGTTGTCTTCCCTTAATACAGATAGTACTATGACATAGGGCAATAGAATTTCACAGAATATCAATGAATGAATGGAAGGAGGATGATGTACTTATGTGGGTGCTGCTGTATATTTACCCACCTTTGTAATCTTCACATTATTCTGTTTGTAAACATACTTTTGCCTTCTTATTTCTCACTCGAGTTAATTCAATTCAACATTTCCTTTTTTCCTTATCGGAATCCCTTTTCACTTGAGAATAACATAACGTCTAAAATATAATTGCTCACAGAGGTACACTGCCTCTCTGTAAGTATTTTGCATTCGTAAATTCGTATTATGTTCCTTATAAATAGTTGCTAGAATGGAACGAACGGAATAAGCATTCAAAGAGCTTTTAAGTAAATGCATGGTAATTGTTGTGCTGAAAGTAGCAGAGGAAACCTAACACCTTAACACGGTTTCATGGCGTTACTAAATACTACTGTGATATTATTATTATTAAGTCATAGAACTGCGTAGGCACACTTAGAAAATCTTTTATATCAAGCATTTACCATTTACGATGTATATTGACCAACCGAGCAAAAAATTCAAATAATATGCTAATCTCCTGCAATAATACAATGATGGTTTGCCATTCAATTCCGTTCTGTAGGTAAAGGTACGCTTCTTTTGAGTTCATTCCATCCAACCTACGTATTCCCCTTATCTTACCGCAAAGTGAGTTTCTTCTGGCCTGACATGGCATAGTTATCTACTATCTACTCAATTCCATTTTCATCTAATGTAATGTAACGCATTGCAATTAGAACAGAAAAACAGAATATCTACGTTATTATATTAGGTACCTAATTTATCAACCACCTTGGCTTATTTCTCATAGAAAATATTCATACAAATTCCAGAGGAAATTAATGTATGTAATATTCGCATTGATGTTGCTGTAAAACATTAATATTTATGATATTTCACATCATATGCAATTAAATACATTCACGGTGATCACGTCTGCTCTTGACTTACTCTTATTTGCACTTCACTATGTGCGTTAACTAGAAATTAGGCATTGCAATTGCTTTATGAACAATTTTGCAATTCGTAATAACTAATTTCCCTATAGTACATTTACATAGCTACTCACTACAAATATGAAAAACAGTCCAAATATAATATTTACATATATGCAGATTTATGTGTTACATTGCATTGTAAAGGTACTGTACTACAACGTAAACCTTGAAAAAATGTCTGAATGATATCCCAGTGTATTTACGCTGTGAGAAATTATCTAATGACACTAATGAAAGTTAATTCCTATCGTTTGTGATTAGTTCACACTACAAATAAATCATTTCTATCTGAAAACACATCTCTGCTACACTTACTCACAATTAAACAATATAAAGAAACAACGTCAATATTTTATGATTAAAAACTGTAACTTGTAAATGTGAGTAATCGAATGTGCTGAAATCGAAAACAGTAAGGTATATTCGCAGTAACTACCGTGTTCTATCTATGTATGCCAAATCAATATAACTCAACACACATGTTATGCAAAATGTAGACATGCTTCTCAACTATTACTAATACATACGGTAGGCAATTTATTATATTTTCCACTTCACAGTTTTTTGATTTTGGCATTCGCCAAGATGATCATTCGACTTTTTTGCACATAAACTAGCTTTCTACGTAAATCCATGCAAATCGACTGCACTGAACTGACTGACTTGACTACAAAAAGATTGGATGTTGATGTTGAAATGTAAACGACTTTACCTTAACTCTTGCTTTCAATTGAGAATCAGCCACAGTCTGTCTATCTATGTATCTGTGTGCATTATTTGAGTAGCATGAAATGTAATATACTACTTACTTGGTTAAAGTGAGTAAATATTTGAAAATTATAAAGACAGAGGAGGACAGACGTATTATTACTTTATCTCTAATTTACATAGTTAAGTTTGTTACTTATGTATATCTGTATTATGTATGGTAAATAGTAAATGTAAACAAGACAAAGGTACCTACGCATGTATTTGTACGTAGATTCAAAAGATTAAGATAGACTGTTGCCAATCAGTTTTTGCGACCTTCTCCCCACATTCCTCATTTCTTTATCATTTTATGTTGAAAATGAGCTGTGAACTGAAATGCCATCAAAGACTCAAAGAATCAAAGAACATAACAGAGAAACTGATCGTGGATTGAATTGAGTAGAAACCATTGCAAAAGCAAAAGCTAAGGAATCTTTCTGAAAGGGTAAAAAATGGGTAGCCAAAGCCAAGTCATCAAGCTGAACATAAATGACTATGTAGTCTTTACGAAAAGTAATGTAAGCTCCCCGCAGGCAATCTATCTGTAGGTACAATAATAAATGCATTGCAATTTCAAACTCCAATCCAATACTACTACAATATAATGCGATTCTCCTCAGAACACAAGGATTAGCAAAGAATGTCTTGAAGAATATTCTCTATTATACATAACATCAGATCACAGCCTCAGTGTAATACTCGACTGCTGTATATTGTATAGATTCGACTCGATAGAATAATTTCAAGTTTCAATTTCAATGCGAAACGGAGATGATGAAGCAATAACTATCTCACATACTCACAAACAGATATTACATTGCAGAAAGAAGGTGAGAATCCTAAATGTGTGTGTAAAAACCTTTTATCAGAAATTACATAGGCAATTCAATATTTTTAACACACACTACACACTACTACACAGCAAAGCAATTGTAGCATACAATTTTGCATCTACAACTACTTCTATGCAAAGCTAATGTATCTGTAGGCTGTAGGTGTATTCCTAAAGCCTTGCCCTGGCCTGACTGACTCTTCTGTCCTTTTTCGCTTTTCATTTCTCTCTCTCCCAGCCAGGCTTTTTAATGCGTACATGGAAAATCTTGTAACTCCAGCAAAGCTTTTTGCATGAATTGGCATTATATAGTTTTAAAGTGATCTTGTACATACATACATACATAGGTATATTACGTTGATGTTGATGTTGATCTTAACCTGGTCCTCGTCCTGATAGCTACTTATTTCTGCTAGGTCGTCTGATATGTAGAATGAGTTAAGTTAAAGGAATATGAGGGTTGTGCTGTGCTGTGCAATGTTATGTAATGTCATGTCAAAGGAAGAAGAGAAGCTATTATGCCATGCAGTAGCCAAAGTCAGACAAGGAAATCTCTACGTGATTTTGTGCTTAGAAATCAGAAGGCGAATTAAATTTTTAAGACTCATGCCCTGTCATGTCAGAGCCATGCTGTGCTCCATACACCGAGCAGCCATTAGATTACCTTAGCCAAGCCACCTACTATATCCATAATAAATAATGAGGAATAACAGATACATACTATATACTATATGTACATAGGGAAATATCACTAGCTATGTATTTAACTACTACATCAGTCTATCTATCTAGTAGTTACTAGTTTAGTTTGTATTATTGCTATTACTATTACTAGTCTAGGTAGTAAATATCTTTTTCCTACAAAGCTGTGTATCTCTACAGTACAACATAAAATAAAATATAATGTAACGTAAGACAAGTCTGTTCTGTTCTCTATAGTATATCTATGGCTATGGATTGCCAATTCCTGTCTAGCTACCATTAAATAGCTTACATAGAATCGCAGTGCATTATTGCATCCAATTCACTTGCTTCATCATCATCATCCTTCTCTTCTTCATTTCAGTTCAGCTTCAGCTCTGGCCTGGCTTGGCTTGGCGTGTCTCTTCATGACGAACATCAACATCAAACTCAAACTAATTGTAAACCATATACAATAGCATACAGAATATAACACGTTACCACATTATACTTATACTACAAATATTTACTTATTGTGTATAAGTATAACAAACTAAACATCATTTATCTATATCCATTCGTTTCTTGAGATGCAATAGTGTTACGTTATTTTATTATCGATGATGCTAAGTAATAGTAATAGTAACAATCCTATAGAAGTTTATGTATTTTTGTGCAATGGAATCAGCAACAGAAATCGAATGATATTAACATTAGCTGCCATGTCATGTCATGTCCGACGAATCACTCTTCATTTTTATATAATTTCAACTGCAATGCAAGCATCATATTGAATAAACGCTGTTATTACAATTACAAACCTTATAAACATAAAGCCTATAGTTTCTATACGTAGATTTAATAATACTTTGTGTATTTAGCTAATATATAAGTATAGGTAGACCTAATGCGAATGGTTGGTAGTTGGTGCAAGATCAAGACAAGACAAGACAGGTATTTACTTAAGACTTCCATTTACACGTACATTGCATTAGAGACTTTCTTATTAGTCCATAGAAGAAAGCTATCAATTATGTCAATGTATTAACACCATCAAAAGCTACCGATCATTCTCTATTTATGAAATACATAGCAATATTATAATGGAAGGGATTCCTAGCACCAACACCAACACCAACACAGCAAAATAAACATAATACCATTCATTATGATATGACTACATACTACAATATCTGTATTTACTAAAGAAAAGACTGACTGTAAGCAATTTCCAATGTAGGTAGTAGGTAGGCAATCTCAATAAAGGCTTTACAAATCCCTAATGGCTTCTTTTTAAATTCACTTTTACTTTCATGATTAAAATAAATTCAGCAAGAAAAACTGGCAATCAGTTACCTGTGTTCGCACACAAAGTGCTCAATCGAAGAAATTCAGCAATTTAGCAGTCTAAATATGATGAAATATTTTCTGGCAATAAATAATTTATTGTTGTTACTTGTGCAGTTCAGGCTAGGCATGCATAGAGCAAAGCTGTTCATATAACAGCACTTACAGCACCTACCATATAAATATTTATATTACTTAGTTCTGACAGTAAAATGTATATAAATTCATGTATGTATGTATGTATAGTTGTGTAATAGTAATAATAGTGATTCTAAGCCAAGGTAACTCAAATTTGCCCAAAAGTACAATGTAATGCAATGTAAGCCAATGTACTAGCATATTTAATGTAACGGCAACTAAAATGAAGCCAGGCCAGAGCCAGAGCCAGGCCAAGAATGACAACGTGTTATTCTGTGTCTTGACCAAGAGAGTTAAGCTGTTAAATCAATTCGATTGCAATACAACACAATAGAATGGGGATTGACTCTTTTTATACATAACTATTGTAAGCCCATTAGTAAAATAAGTATTACTACTACTACATCCAGCTTTTTTAGGATTATGTAATAAAAATGGATTTTTAAGCAATTGACGACTTTTTATCAGCCTCGTCACAAAAACTGTATTGGTCAGCAAAAAAAGGAACGTCTTGCTAATTCGTATGTATTTATGTATGCCTAGGACAGGACAGGCAACTGTTGTATTAGTAGTAGCTTA
Organism: Tomocerus mixtus; assembly: GCA_034694165.1. NCBI lineage: Eukaryota > Metazoa > Arthropoda > Collembola > Entomobryomorpha > Tomoceridae > Tomocerus > Tomocerus mixtus. The sequence goes on along the minus strand of JAQFYC010004081.1, from coordinate 11,914 downwards.
AAATAAACTATGAGGCAATCGAAAAATTCTAAGGATACGAGTGTGCGGTGTATTTGTATGATTAGCTATGAGTGTGAGTGATAGGGAATGAAATGGAATTTCATCCGGAAGTCACAGATGAAGATAGTGCAGTGAGTCCGCCCAGCGATTATTTAAGGAGCCCAATTACCTATGGAGATGAGCTAACGTAAGAAGCTAAGCTAAGACATTATTATGCAAAATTCTACATACATATACGCTTAAGTGTACAGAGATAGCTAAATACATTCGTCTTCTTGTCTTGTCATGTCATGTCACATCACATCATAGAAAAGACATGGACATGTCTCTATTTTCTGCATGCAATTCTAATAAAATAATAGCACGGCAATGCAAAACTATTTACTACTTATTTACCATCTCCTCGGTCGTTACTTGGCTAATCTCTACCTATGTCTCTCGTTTGTGTTGGATTGTGTACCTAGCTGATAGATACATACATAGTTATTTTATTTAGTTAGTTAGTTAGTTAGTCAAAGATGTAGTAACGTAATGCAATGCAATGCAAAGACACGACAAACTTATTTACTAATAAATCCATGACATAATAATAATATTGCCCAAGTATTATTGTATCGGTCCTATTCCTATACTTATAAGTACTACTGTGTATGTAATGTACGTACGTAATAGTAAAAGATAACGCAACAATGTGCGGACATGTCAGAAAACATCATCGATTTAATAATACATTGTATTATATAATGCAGTAAGCATTCAAGACAAAAAACTACCTAAATACCTAAGTAAATAGGTACTACCTCCGTGATTTTAGTTTAAAGACAGACAAAGGTGCGATGTGATGGAGTGGACTGACTATTTATTGTGGGTACCGTATTTACAAGTACCTTTAGCTATAGCGTATGTATTTATGCAGAGATAAACTGAATAGAGTGACAGACACAGACACAGGTGGGGATTAGACATTAGATGGGGATGCACATAGATAAAGTAAGTAGTAAATGTAAATAGTGGATATAAAATGTCCACGTTCCAAATTACAGTTCCTCTCCGTCATGTCATGTCCATGTCACTCAAGCCAAACCAAGCCAAGCCAGAGAGCCATCGCCTCGTGAAAAGTCTAAGCTTCGTCAAATGACATTTTTTATTCCTCCATCGCCGCTATCCTCATTGTCATCATATTCGTCACATTTTATATCACCCTCTCACTCTCTTTGCTTATCTTATCCTTAGGGACAGATGGACATTCTCTTCCACTCCTCTAACTACACTCTACAACAGAACTCACTTGGTCACGCAGTTGCTTGTCGGAATTAAAATATAAATACTGCCCACTTGCTTTTAGGAACACCCTATAGCTATATCTGTATTAATAAGACATATGTGGACACTTAAGCAAAAGTTACAAATTACAATGTGAAGAATCCATCTATAGTTCTATAGTAGTTGATGGTATAATGACACGACAGCCTTCTCAGATCTTGATTATTGCAAAAAGCAGCTAAGGTGATAATGATTTGCATGTTAAAGGATGGCTATACAGACATACCAAATATTGCATTGCATTTTTAAACCTTTCCTATGCTATATGCTTAGCTAAACATAAATATATGAATTATGTATGTAAATACCTATAGGTAGTGTAGGTGACTAACTAAATGACTGTCCTTTAAGAATTTGGCTCTGTATATGGGATAGTATCTTCATAATAAATGCTAAATAATACGTAGCACATATTTAGACATGGAATATATGGATGCCTGCATACCTTAGGGTTTATTAGAGGAATACCTTGCATTTGAATTGCACTATTATAATTATCTATGTATAATTCATTGAAATTAATGTCCTTTCAATATGTTTACCGTAGCTCGAGCAATAATGCACTCTTATTGTTGGCAATTGAATTAACAATGTGTATACTGGAGATTCCCTTTAACTTTTAACGTATGTAGTATGTAACTAATTTTTATGCGCATAGCAAGCAAATCATCCGCTAGGTAATTGCATGTCGTTTTAACTCAACTTCTTTACGTATAAATATGTATGCACATTTTGCACATACACATACACACATGGATTTAGCCAAGCATCTGATTATTGTACGACTTGAGATCTTTAAACATAACTTTGGTTAGTTTGTCTTTGTGTGTCCACATTCCTTTGCCTTGCCTCTGACTCTGACTGAATTCCTCAATAAAAGAGTCTTTGTCAGTTTGGCTTACTACTTACATGCATACATATACATAAGGTAGGCATTTATCCATTTAACCATTTATCCATTTATCTGCAGATCTGTGTTCTTTAAGGAGAATTGATGTTATAGCTTAGGTATTTGTATAAATAGCATAAAATACAATGATTATTGCCTGCTTACAACTAGTTAGATAGTTAAATACAGAATTAGTCTACATAAGTATGCTTTAAGTGAGCAGTAAACATATGTGCATACTTGGTATACAGTAGAGTCCTATAATATCAATACCAATAACACGGGGATAGTTATCCTCAACATTTACTTTGAACTGCCAGAACATTTCTTTACAAAGGAAGAAGGATTGAGCCGACATTCACTTACAATTACTGTACCGTAATGTAAGGGCAGTTCATTTGCAATAACAATTAGCCAACTTCCCTATAACATAACATAACCACTCAAATAAAATTCCTAATATAAAATTCCTTATAATGAGAATGACAAAAGACAGACATGCACTGTAGGTATGTATAGGTGTTCCGTAGCTTACTTAAGTGCAGCAAATGTCATGTAGCATAATAACAGTGACAATTGACCTCAGTTGTTTAAAATGAAATAAAATGGATGCCACTTTCAAGTTGAAAATTTGCAGAAAGAATGCCACAAAGTCATTGATTCGTCATCAGTATCAGTCCAATCCAATGAAAAGCAAAGGAATCAATTGAAGTGCATCCAATTGCTAATGTGTTTACTTTAAAGCAGACTAAGCTGTGTAACTACATATATGAATAGATACAGCAGCGTGACATTACAATAAAAATAGCTAAACGCTCTCTATTTTATTGTAGAATGAATTTTTCAATGTCGTAGGAAGATAAGCTTGAGTATGTAGAAAAGTATGCATACTGTGAATTAGCGAATTGAATTGAATTACTAATGCCATATGGCAAATCAAGGAATTAATCTCAATTATTGTGGCTTAATGAAAACAAACGTTTGCATTGTTATTATGTAGTATTACGTATTACATAGTACATACAGGGCAGTGTTGCTTTGTGGAGTGGAGCCAAGCGCTAAATAGTTTTATACAATTAAGGTACCTATATAAATTGCAATTGATTTATGTATTAGCTAATGCACATTGTAAGCCACAGCAGAGTGCCTAAGTATTTAACTTTAACAATTAAGTAACTTAACTTGACTCTGACTGCTGACTCCCACAATTTCCCTCAAAGAAAATAAAAGAAACAATGAATATTTAAATGAAAATGAGAGATAGCTACATAAAGTCACGAAAAACAGGAACCCTGACGATTCCCGTGGATTGTTTAATAGGAGAGTGCCCGATGCCAATGAGATAAAACTCCCAAGTTGTCAATCTCGCTTAGTAAACAAAAAATAATTAACCTTCCTACTTAAATGAAATTTTTGCATTTAAAGCAACTGGAGCTTATTCTAGGTCATCAATCCTACATCCTAAGGAATGCATACATACATTTGCATTAAACATTTCGAGTATTTTACACAGAACAGAACAGGATACTCTTACTTAAATATTTACTATACAGATAGCTGCATGTTTGGTATTTATGCATGAATGAATAATATAATTGTAAGTGTAAGTGAAACATTTTCATGTTCATTCATTCAGACTCCTTTCCCTTCTGTTTACATCTTATTAGTAGCACACGCGAGGCATTAAGCATTAGAACAGATATACGAATCTATAGATATTTTATTTGTTTATTTATTTTATTCCAATTCTATTATTCCTCTTAACCTCTAAAGATAAAAGGGTTATTGTTATCCAGAATAGAGCAGTATAGCATAGCACAATAAATATATTATATGTAGATCCTTTTAGAGACGCTATGCAATTAGGAGACAAGACAAGGTAAATATCAATGCACTTCTATTCTTGGTCTCTATACAAATTTTTGCATAGAAAAAATCTTGAATACCTATATTCAGGTAGACTACAGTACCTACCTATCCTACCATTTACCTAAATAGTTAATACCTAATATAGTAGCAGTGCAGATCGTCTTTGTGCTCGTCCATTGAGACTTTGTATACCTTTTAATACACAAAGAGAGGACGGAACGAAGCGAAATCAAATATTATTTGCATAAAAGCATTCTCGTAGAGTGAAGTCGAGAAAATTGACATTTTTTGCCAAGAATGCAAAGAATAAGAGTAGTCTGTCTCTGTCTGGTTTGGTTTGACTAATAACATTGTAAGACTGATTGCAGTTCGTTGTCATATTCCTATCCTAAGTCTCACAGACTCACCGTACAATCAGTTTTAGCAATGTAAATAGAAGTACATTGTGATTGTGATTATATTTTGGTAGGTATATGATTTTTGTTTGTATTTTGCATTGTTATACGTTGCTCACTGATTTGAGTGGACTGATGTGACGTGACTCTGAGACTGACGATACTTTTGTGAATAGGCGAAACTATAAAAAATACAGTACAATTTACAAGTACAGAGACCATCTCAGAGACTTTGACAATTTCATTACATTGTACATTGTGCAGAATGAATGAAGTTATTTCCTCGTTTGTTGCCTTAGTTCACTTGAAGATTTGAATTTGAATGTAAACCTTGTGTTATGAATACTGCATGTATAGTGTGTATAAGAGTATACATTACCTTGCATTGCCTTGGCACGGAATTTAATAGAATAGCTTCGTAATACATAGCAGTTTTTCTTTATTTCGCATTGCATTGAGTTTAGGTAGGCAAAAATCGTATAGAAATGCATTATGGAAAATATTTCATGTAAGACTTCCACTTAGGAAAATTCTACACTACTTTATTGCAACGTAAAATGTATATGTAGACTTATGTTATTACACTGCTGCGCTGTACGTGTAAAATACAAAGTGATATCATAATCAGTGCCTATATAAGCAGTTATACTTTATATAAACTAGTACCTACTACCTACTTATCTAGTTTGTTATAAGCGTGCTCATTATAATATAATTTGCTCTGAAAGACATACCGAGTCCATTATACTACTTGTATGCTAGTTAAACGTATACTCATGGAAAGTACCACAACAAGTAATAGCTAATAACGAGTGCAGTTTGTTTACTACGCAGAATATACATTCATTTGTACATTACTATCTGTAGAATGTAGATATGTGTATGTAGTATATTAGTTACAAACAGGAAAAACAACGGGATTTTTAATGCAGCTCTATTTCTCTTGTCTGTGGTAAATCTCCTTTCTTTCTCCCACAGACAGATTTTTCAAATATGTTACAAACTACAAACAACATTAAACAAAGAATTCTTATCTGTTCTCTGTTCTCCGTGCGTATGTCATTTATCTGCTTGAAATGCATCAAAGATAAAATAAGGCACTAGCCCTAGCTCCTAAACTCCTAGTATGTATTAGTAATTCCTTGTTTTGCTTTAAAAAACTTCCCAATAACAATAATAAGTAAGTACACCCAACACACAATAACTAACAGTAAGCCAGCCATAAAATTGGCAGCAAGTAAAATACGTTGCAATTACGTACCTACGTATTTACGCAGTACAGATATTTCTACAATTTCAACCGACATGAGCTCGTTTCTGTTTCATTTGTCTGTCGACTCTCCATTTTCATGCGTTTTGTGGTACCTTACAGCATGTTTTGGTACACCACATCACATTTATTCAAATAAATGGGCTAGCTTTTTCCTTTTAGGATCTCCACACCCTATACGCAGCTAAATGTATGAAAATCTTTGTACTATATAGAAGTTAACAATACTAAACACAATTAAACAATAATTTTAACAGGCAAAGGCAAGACATAAAGAAAATAACGTCACTGCAATAATTAGACATGCATAGAATCGTGCTAATAGCTAATGTACATAAGCCTAAGCTAAGAGCTTATGGAGAATGGAACTGTTAACACATTACATAGACTATCTTTAAGTAGCATAGGTAAATAGTAAATAGGGGATAGCACTTCCCCAGACAATAATGAGTGCTCTAGTCACACACTAACACGTCCCTAACGTTATAAAATGAAGGAGAAGAGCCACAGAGACATTAAATAGATTAGGAGACAGAGGAGATTTAGCTGACATAATTGCTTCCATTAGAAACACACACTAAATCCTAAGATACACATACAATACACACAAACACAACACATACACTCTAATGTACACAGTAAATAAATTCACAATGGGACATACAGGATTGTACTTTGTAGATGTGGAGCTTAATATTAAGTCAAGCCAAGCCAGTCTATTATTATCTCCACTTGCTCTAACTCTAACATAAGTAAGTAAGTTAAATCTAATACTGTAGTTAATGAACATACTACATAGCTAATCGTAAGCTTATTATTAGTGCAAGGTTCTTCATACTTATCCTGACACTTACAAACAATTAGAGTTGCTTAGTCCAGTAAAATGCAATTACAGATAACAGTTTAGAGTTTAGAGATGTAGAATTACGTACAACTAATACATACATAAGTGTATGTACATACATTGCCATTTGTTTCCATTCGTTAGAATACGAGACAAGATAGCTATTCACATTCATAGTGTCATACTCCCATTACAATTACAATTACTATTACAATTAGTTTGCCTATAGGAGCATTTGCATGAAAGGAAGAAAAACAAATAGAATAAATGTTACTATTTACTTTTGGTTATGTACAAGTAGCCTTTGGCTTTTCTTATACGGATTTCTCACAAATAAATATGCAAGTACAAGTACAACAGAGCACAGAATAAACACACAGCATTAGCATACCTTATGGAATTAGGTTTACTTATCATTTAAATGAAATTCTGAATGTTAATCTTCTAATTCCTTCCTGAATGTACCGTTTAGTATTTTAGCAAAGACAGGACAGGTGTAAATGGTAAAATATTTCATCAAACCATTAACCTAGCAAACTCTACGTCTACGTACATAGTAAATATTCAAATGCAGTAAATACAGTACACGCAACACGCATCCTTGTTTACACACTTTTCTATTTACTATGAATAGTTTCCTAATTTTTTATTAGCGTGTAGTAATTAAGAAAACCCACAAGGAGCTACATAAATACTTCAAAATATGCACTGTACATAAGTAAATGGTAAATTAAAGTACACTGTACATAGATGGTAAAAACTGGAGACTAAAGCGAAGAAGTCCCAGGAATATCCTTCTGTAGACATTTCTCTTATACTCGTAGTACTTACTCAAGCTTAAGAAAAAGAGGCGAATGTTTATTTTGTTGTTAGATACATTTTCTGTTTGTCTCATCATCACTGTATTTGCAGCAAAAGCAAAGACATGCACACACCACAACTCAATGGTATTTCAAATCATTTTGCCGACGAGACGGACCGAATTTCCTGATATTATGTTTGTCAGTGCATAAGTAGAGACAAAACATTTTCGCCTCCCTACATAGAAGCTATACCATTACATAACGTATCTGTGCTTATATACTTATGTAGGTTCTCGTACAACTACAAGAGTGCATAGTTTGAGTATTACTTTCCTTAGCAGAAAAGTAAAGTGATGTAAAATGTCGTGTGGAAGTTTGTTGGTAGCAAATCTTGGGGAATATTTGCTCTCACTTTCTCTAATACCCGGAATAACCTCCCTGAAATTAAAGTTATACATAGCCTTGTCTTGAGAGTAAAAACAGTAAAGGTTTTGTGTACATGGAAGTACATATCTAGCAAACGAGAGTAAAAACAGGGACAAGAGAATATGCAGGAGAGGATATGGCAAATTGCCACGGCATGTGCCATCACATCAAAATGCGTAGGTACAAGTACAAATACAAAATACAAAATACGTACAAGGTACAGAGTGCAATGCAACGAAACGCAGAGCAAGGAAATGCCACGTAAGTTGTATTTGTAATGCAAGCCTCCAGCGGAGATTCGAGACTCAATGATCTCACTGTGTGGAAATACTTGTAGAAACAAGACGAAGGAAATTGTTAACCGTAGTGAATGAATGACTCGTCAAGCCATAAGAAGTCTGAACTGAATAGGGAAATTCTACCGATTCCCCGCTAAATACATACATACATTGCACAGTTCCTTCTGTCTACTACTTAATATACCTACTGTATGCAGTATGCATTGCATGTGGAGTGATACTACAATGTGTTCTTAGGTATTTAAGAGGGGACGAAGAAAAGTTTCCAAGAATTCTAAAATTCATGACATGATGCTTGTTTCCCTTTCATTCTTATTTCCAGATGAATCCGAGAAAATGGCCATGGAACCATCAGCTACTTACTTTTTTCTCCTTTTATGTACCTTTTCCACGATAAGCTAAGTAAATTCTATATAAAGAAACGGAACTCCTGCTTTGTGCTGCATTGCAATTCTATTTACATGCATTTTATCATGTTTTAACTCGGAAATTACTTTCTGCATACCAAACCAAAAGTCATTTGAATGTTTCCTTACGTATTTTTGTACAGGACATTCACATGCACATCTAAACGATATACGAACTGTGTTTCCCTTTTTTGCATATTAAATAATATTCTGCTGGAAATTCACCTATCTATGCATATCTAGTTTAGGTTGAAAAGAGAAGCAGCAAAAAGAACATAATGTATTTTGGCAGGATTTATGTACTTACCGTCAACAGAGTAGAAGTGTATAGAGTTCCGGTATTCTAAGGGAAGTTGTCTGGTGTAATAAAGTCAGCAATATATTTGTAAATGTTTAATAAGTTATTTGTTCAAGTTCAAAAACGTTCGTCTCTCTCATTCAGATTTACATACGTCGTCTAGTTGTCTGCCTGGATTGGATCTGTGTACTTGCTAGTTAGTCTTATCGTTAGTTTAGTTCACTTTACAATTTCCGCTTTGCTTATTTAACAGTTGAGGATATGTACTGCACTGCTGTCCGTAGTATTTATGTAAAGACTGCCAAATTGCTGTCAACTGCACCCGTTGCCAAAATTCCCGAAAGAAAGTGCAAGTTCAGCTGATGCAATGTTAGTACATAGATTTAGATTACTATTACAGTTACATATACACGCAGTCCCATTCAATCTTGAATCCGAATCCGAATTTACTGCTCTAATATATTACACGTACTTACAGCAATAAGTAAAGTAAGTAAACTTATGGTTATATCGATCCTTCACAAATGTAAATATCAACTCGAGTTAAATAAACAGTGCTTATGCTATAAGATGATGTTTTCCTAGGCGTTAGCAAGTTTAACGACACTGTAAAGCCTTGTCATTTGTAACTCGTCTGTAAGATTGCACGTAAGTATGTACGTATGTAGCAGGTATTCCTTTTCTTCGTTAACTTAACTGAAATTCATTCAGCATTCAAGAGGAGTGCACCGTATCAAATCAATCAACGAGTTTTTACGCAAAAACCATCAAGAAGTTGGAGAATATCAAATCCGAATAATAAGTCTCTTCTTTGCTTATAGGATAAGATTTGTGTTGTAAGAGTCCTAATGAAAAGACAACAGTTTTGCTCACCTCCAAATGTTTTTCTTTTCATTCACTTTAAGATACTAGTCCTAACTCTTAACGTATACGTACAGTATACATATACACACACTGAGCATAAGAGAGTTTCACTTGCCAATCCCATTCATTTAGATTAGTACAAACTAAGAGCCTTATCTCTACGTGTTCAGCTTAAAGAGCAATTTTCCGGTTTGCCGCAATCAGCAAGATACGTTGTGATGTGATGCGATGCGATGTGATAAGACTAATACAAAATACAAACGACCAATCTTTAACAATAAGTTGCTTTACACTTTAAAAGTTTTTTCTTATAGAAATCTATGTAAACTTTTCATACAAACATACGTATACGCTATATTAGTAGATAAGTAAGTGTAAGAATGCAATGCATGTTACCACAACAAATGAAGCAAAACTCCTGTCCTGGTCTGTGGACCGCTGAGAAATATAATGTAGGTACTTAATACAAAGTCACAATCCAATCTTAACACAATAATACTGTCATTCCAAGTTTCACATCAAAAGATTCAACAGTCAAGTATTCCTCAATAGCTAGCACACGTTAATGGTAAACAAAATACGAGGACGTGTTTCAAGTTTCAACATTCAACACAAGCAAAGGTATCTGTATGCTGTATGTATACACTTCTCATTTGTTAACCTCACATCAGCTCAGTTCACCAACTATTTAGAGTTGTTTTTCTGTGTCTGTGTCTGTCTACAGATTTTTAAGACCTATATACGTAGGTAGGCAAGGCAAACGCAAAGGCACCTACTTAATATTGTAAGAAGTATATAGGAGTTAACAAACAAAATCTTTTTGGATCAAGTCTGGCTTGCTGTTGCTGGAGAGAACAGATGGTTGTGGATGTGATGTTGCGCTGAGTTGTGAAAAGGCGAAAGTGTCAGTAAGTACAGAATGTATGGTATCAGTTCAGTCTGATGATATTACGATGGTTGGTAATGATGATGATGAAAAACCGCAAAATATATTGGGAAACCAAAAGTTAGTTCACTTCAATGTTCAATGTTCAATCCAAATTCTTCTCTTATAAATACAGACAGTAGGTAAATAACATTCTTATGCAGAAAACAAGCGTGTAGCTAATTTGCATGAAAATCAACAGTTATTTATTTATTGTCAATAATTCCTTTGGGAGAACACTTACTGCAATCAAATTCAGAATCAAACTATCATATCATATCAATGCACCAACCAATTGCCCCAATAAGTAGATCAAATACTTATAGAGTCCACTTTATAACATAACATAAAGCGTAACACGACTTTTTTACTTTTTAGTCATGTAACTTAGCATAACAGTAACTCGTTACACGTGTATTTTTAAATCCCAAAGTTTCTATACAGTTATAGTACATACAAGAACATGAAATGTTTCACTTTTTATACGCATATCAACACCACACTCACTTTAAGAAATATTTCTGTGTAGGTTGTGTTCGTTATGTATTATTTATTAAGGTATGCAGTATGCAGCAGATATGTAAGTATGTAATGTCACGTATGTCTGTACTTTGTTTGCAATTAGAATACAATTATACAGAGAAGAACCGATTTTCCAATAGAAATCAAATCAATCAAACTCGTCTATATTTTTTCAAATCGAAACCAGACGATGAAGTGATCTGATAAGAGAGAGGACATGCAGGATCGAATATTGAACGGAAAACAGGAGCACTACTTACTAACAGAACACAAGTGAATGCGAAAGTTAGCAAATAACCAAATAGACACACAACACAGGGTTTGTGGTTTGGTTTGTTCAATTCAAACTTCCACACACTAGAAGAATCTACAATAATACAAGTACAGAATGTATATACGGTGATAGACAAGGAGAATTGTTATTGACGTGAGAGAGTAGTCAAGTGACGACGACGAAGACGAAGAGACGATGGTGACTTGACTGCCGACGAGCGACTGATTCTCTTACTTGCATACACACAACAACATTCACCCTCCGTCTACTTTCCTACACTTACGACTTACAACTTACGCTATCCTCTCCTATCCTTATAACATTACATCCACTTACTTGCTTTACTTTACTTTACTTTACTTTAGTTACGATTAGCTCAGTTCTCCAACAACATGCATACTACATAGACATACACAGAAATAATGGGATTGTGCCGATCATCTCCGTAATCCTAAGCTGATACTTTTGAAAGGGTAAAACGGTCAGAGCAGGTAGATAATCCTTCT
>JAQFYC010004080.1:0-18361 GCA_034694165.1 Tomocerus mixtus | reverse complement strand
AGTTTCATCATCCTAAGTCAATGCGTTCTCGAGTTATCCGGAAGACGGACGGACGGACGGACGGACGGACGGACGGACAGACATTGCGATTACATAAGCCAGCCTCGCACACTCGGGCGGGCTAAAACGGAATAAATTAATAATCTTGTACATCGTCACAGTCGGAATGCTGAAAAACTGTCAGCAAATGTTTGTACGTTAACATATTATGGTGTTCTGCATTCGCGTATAGAAACGTTAACATAACCTTCTGCATACGTATCCAATTCCAAACTATTAGTATTGTGTGCGCGTACACACAATACCCGATGCGCGACATGCGCATCGATTATTCATGGAAACTCTGGCTAGTATTGGGTCACATGTCTACAGAAATGTTCAAACACATATTTCGCGCCAGTTCGTGCAGGGTACAGTGTGAAGACATTTAACTTCGAATATCTCAGAATCTTGCAGGGTACGCTAGCAGAGTTTAGTCTCTTGTCTTGTGTTTGCAATCAATGAAAATCAGAAATATCTTGACACGAATCTTTGCGCAGCAATTACAAATATTTCCTTTCATTTCCCAAGTAAATTGCAAACAGTAAATCACAAACAAAGTGGAATAAATAATAAAAATAGTGCCAATGTTGGAATTAACAAAATTCAAAGGTCGTGGACTGTCTTTTTCTAAACACCTTTTGCACATTGTGAAGTTGACCATCTTTTCATATTCCCTCCACTTGTCCAAAATTCCAGAATGGGACAATACAAGGAGACGCCGGGTGTTAAAATTTTGAAGCAAAAATGTGGATCCCGAAGATTCAATTAAAAATGTAGAAAATTTGAAATGAATAGGATCTTCCCCATCCCCAAAGTGCAATTTTCTTTGCGGATGAATATTTTTGTCAAAGTCCCAATGTTTATCATCCAGGAAACGATGAATGCGACTTTTCCTGTCCAAGTAGACGGAGTTGTTGCATTTGGAAATCCATTTTTGTGGAGTAGTCTCCAGAAACTTAGGTGGCAAAGTGACTTTGTCCAAAATGGCTTTTTGTTTTTGTTTTTTCTTGTCCGATATGTATCGGTAGAGGTACGAGGTAACAGGATACTTAACAAAATCAACATATATATAAAATGGAAAGAGAAAATGCATACACCAATCTTTACTACGTTTCACGCAATTGTCCACTACTCTGTATTGCAAATTCTTTGGCAGACTATCGAAAAGCACATTTGGTAGTTCAATTCCATTGTCTTGTTGGTAGTCGGAGTATAACACCAGTTTTTGTTCATCGTTAAACCCAAACGGTTCATCAATAGGCGACTGTCTTAATGGACTAGAGAGAACTAGATCATTCACCTTGGCCAGATCGTCGAAGGACCAAATGTTCCTAACAGGTCTTGGTTCCGTAAGATCCGTTACAATCACTCCGCTGTAGCAATTTGTCAGCACAATGAAAGCCAACAGAAAAGGACCAATTGTCAGCTTCAACCAAATATCCTTGTTTAATTTAGCCGACAATGAATAACCGACGTTGATAATATAAGCGTAGAGAAGAAGTGCAAAGGGAAAATGCTCCCCGTTTTTTAAAAATAGTGTCAAATGCGTAAATACGGCGACTGACACAAAAGAAACCAGAATGGCAATCCACGAATACTCATCAAAAGGTCGAAGGTATCCGAAAAAAGAGAGACTTTCATCTTCCAGAACAACACAAGAGACAAAGTTGAAATTGTCGACTCCCAGGGAAAGGTAGAAGATGTTAGGATTATCATTATATACACTGCCGTATATTGAAGCAATTTCTAATTTGTAAGGCTGATAATAACAACCAACTAACTTCTCATCCCAAGTGCAAATGCTCGTGTTAGGGTGAGGAATAATTATTGAAATTAAAGTTACTGGAATTTGAAACTCTTCTGCCTGCAGAGCAGATCGGAAAGATGGAAAGCTACGAGATGTAGATAAAAGGAGTTCCAGATGCTTTACAGTGTACCTCAATCTGTGTTTGACCAAAGTTATTTCTAAAAATTTCTTGATTGCTCTTTCCTTCAATTCTTCTCTCTTAAACCAAACTTCATTTCCCAAAATCTCCAAAGTTCCAAGGAATTCTTTGAACCCTTCCGTACGTTCCCCACATTCCCTGCAAACGAAATATATTCTGTTGTCCTCCTTTTGGAGTGACATGACGAAATACAGCTGAGGAATCCGTTTGATAGCATCGAGGAATGTAGAGGGACGTTTGATGATTTTTCGGTTGACGAGGAAATAGACGACGGGGCCAGCGACATTTCCAGTTGGCAGACTAATAAGGTGGCTGGATAGATATTGTGTGAGCATGACGTCCATGTCCTCAGTCGTATCCAAATCCACAGCGATGTAAGCCCAGCACCCAAATCGAGACAACGAAAAATACGACGAAAAATTTTCTGTACTAATGCGCTTCAGTCCCTTGATGTCCGGCTCATCTCCAAAATTGATCCAGTTATCTAAATCCATTCTAGTTTTCGAATCCTGTGGGACAATTCTCTTCAATTCGTCCATTCTTGTGATGGCCAATGGAATTTCTAGGGATGGAAACTCCTGTGCAATTTTTTGGGAATATCCCTTCCCATAGAAAATTACGTTGATGTAGCAATCCGCTTCCGCCGAAAGAATTCTTTTCAATTGCGAAGCTTTTCCTTCAGTGGTAATTAAGCAAAGCAAGATGAGTATCAGTAATTGATACGCCATAATAGTTAAGAATTATTTGGAATATTGCTAGTACGCTTCGAAAATTGTTCTGTTGGAGTAGGAAAATATTTAATGAATATTCCAATCGCTTCATGTATGTACTCTGCCATATCTTGAGAAATCAATCACGAATCACGAGTATGTTTTAGACTGTCGTGTCTTGTGTCCGTAGTAACTTCAGCCAAACTAAAGTCCATTAATCAATTATTTAAAGGGGCTTTAATCATTCCTAATCGATTTGTGAACATTAATTAATTTTTGAATGTCTTATTGAGGTATATAGTAAAAATTAATATCAAATGTGAAAGATAGAGTAGTTTAGTAATATAATTGACATTAAATGTACATACATAATATCTGATTAGCTTTTTATACATTCAGATAGAGATATTGTATTCATATAAATTACCTACTCAATTTACCAGCTCAGTCATGCACTTATCTTCAGAGCCTACCACCGTTGCTCCCAAAATGCGAAAGGATTTCTCCATTTATCTTGTAATCGCTTAAGTGTGGATATTGACTTCTATCATTTAACTTCACTAGTCTAGTCAGTGAGTCGAGTCATATATTTGCGGAATATATAAATATTTTCCAAATATTGCACTGACTGAATAGTATTGAACGGTAACATGTGGGATTTACTAGTGTCAGTATTAGTGTGTTTAATTCAAATAGCCTTAGTTTTGGTCATTGTGGTCGGAGGATCATTAGTTATTTACACCCGCTGGAATTATGGAACTCTGGAGAAAATGGGACTACCCGTTGTGAAGCCTCACTGGATTCTGGGTAGCAACTATAATGCTCACAAGATTTACCCCCACATTGAAGACTTGAACAGGTCGCTAAAGTACGGGCATGTTTATGGGGTAACTAAAACTTTATATCATTGTAATAAATTAGTATATATATTTACTATACGAAATATTAAGTTTATTTTGTGATTTTATTATCTATAAAAATTAAATCCATATCCGTATATGTGGATAAAGTTGAATTTATTCTCATCGCTTGATATTTAGGTTTACTAAGGTCGATCTCCTCAAATTTTCATTTCCGATACAAAAATCATTCATAGGATTTTTACTACGGATTTTGAACATTTTAGAAATCATAGAAAATTCCCATTTGAAAATGAAGTCACCCAAGAACTACTGGAACTCCTCGATGGTACTATACCAGCTTACACACTATAGAAACTATTAAATAAATGTTTCCTGAGACTTCTAACTAACTCCTTTTGAAAATGTAGATGATAAATGGAAAACAATCCGTGCTGCTTTATCTCCTCAGTTTACCACTGCAAAAATCAAACAGATGAGTGAAATAGTTCGAGAGTTGTCTGAAGAGTACGTAACTGCTTTAGTAAAGGATATGAACGGCGAGAAACGCATGACGATGGACTTTAGAAGGTACCTCGATACAAACATTATAATGTATATGTTAACGGTAAAATCGGTTATAAGGCATTACCAGTAATGCCTAGGCAAAAACGGTAATGTTTCTTAAACTTCAGTTTTGGGTCAAAACATTAATACGACCAGTTTTAAATAAATATTAAATTTGCCAGTTTGATTAAGCAGTTAACGGGGAATCAGAAAAGTGCCACCTTAATCTTTTACTATAAAAAATGGCGACACTAGTACAGTCCTTTAAAGTTTAAAATTCAACTGGTTGTAAAATGGGCATTTATCATAGCAGAGGGTTGAAGTGACACTTTTCTGATTCCCCGTTAACTGCTTAATCAAACTGGTAAATTCAATATTTATGTAAAATTTGTAGTATTAATGTTTTGACCGAAAAACTAAAATTACCGTTTTTGCCTAGTCATTACCGGTAATGCCTTATTACCGATTTTACCGGTAACATATACATTGCTACAAATATTTATTCATTTTAAATAAATACATTTTACGTTTTGTCATCATCATGTTTACCATACTATGTAACATCACAGATACTGCCCTCCCTTGGTTTTAGAACTGATAGGAAAATGTTTATGTGGGATAAACATTGAAAACGCTCGGGACCCAAACAATAAATTCATTGAAATCTTAAAGGAAGCAATGGGGGGAGATTTTATGATTGTTCTCGACTGGAAATTTACTCTGGCAGGTACGGATATATACTTACTATTCAATATTTTCTATCAACATTATCCATTTCCTGATAATTAGAAATATTGTTGATCTGTATTCTGTATTTTTGGTTTTTAGCTGTATTTCCCTTCCTTCAAAAGTTCACTCCAATATTTCCAAACGAATCAATTGACAGCTTTGTGAAGATTATCAGAGGAATATTAAATGGGAGGGATGAATCTAAGATTGAAAAGCAGGATATGGTGAACACACTTTTGGAGATCTTTAAGAAAGCAAACACGGATGCTGACTACAAAAGATTAGGAATAACAGAACTAACAGCCCTGCGTCAGGCATATGAGTTCTTTATTGCGAGCTACGAAGGGATTCGAACGAGCCTTTCATTTTTCACGTATTTCATGGCCACCAACCCCTAAGTTCAGGAAAAGCTTTTGCAAGAAATCGACTCCAGTTTAGCAAAACACGGGGGCAAGATTAACTACAACTCTTGTGGCGAAATGCACTAAGTGCAAGCTTGTTTCTCTGAAGTTTTGCGAATTGAACCTTCATTCTTCCGACCGGATCGTTTATGCAATCAAGATTGGGAATTCAATGGCTTGAAAATAAAAAAGGGTATGACTGTGGTTATCCCTACTTATGCCGTACATAAACATCCAGACTATTACTTAAACCCTGACCAATTTTACCCTGAGCGATTTATGCCCGGACAAAAAGAAAATCTGGATCCGTATGCTTTTGTTTCATTCGGGCATGGACCCAGAGCTTGTATTGGTCAGAGATTCGTCACTGAAATGTTTAAAATCGTCATCTGTCATTTCATGAAAGAATTCACAATTGAGAAAAGAGAAGATACCGTTTTGAAGTTTGCCGTAGGGAATCCTGTAATGACACAATATGATCCCATTCTTGTAGACTTTGTTCGGCGGAATTAAATAAAATTTTCCTGAAATTGCCAAATTAAATCTTTAAAGGATTTGCTAATGGAAATGTTCGGCTGGTAAATACTAAGCACCAGGCGATGAAATATACAAATTCGCCAAATATACAAACGTTATTATTTAATAAACATTATTGCTTCACATATTTTTCAAGTGTTCCTAACCTCCGATATAATAGAATATAAATAAATATTGGCCGTTTGTCCGGCTCCCAAAAATTTTTAAAAATCCTACAGGTTCCTAACAACAGTATATGTATTATGCAAAATAATTTACATGTAGCTGATTAGCGTGTGTTTTTGCGTGATTCATACTGTATACTATTTAATGTATGTAGCTCTTTTCTTGTTCAAACTAAATTCTCTTTTTACTTTTAACATTATATTGGAAAAATAAGTTGCGACCTTGACGGATAATTTTGTATACATATACCGAATTTATTTTGTTACAAACATGAGTACAAGCAGCAGTATATCCTACACTCACCTACAGATATAACGAAATCAACAACTCATCCTCAGTAGTAAGGATATTACATCATACATCCATTCAAACTTATCATCCTATGTATTAGCAAGATACATTAATCTAACGAATTCTTATCCTAGTTGGTCAACTAGGATAATTAATACTTAAATTATTTGACCATTACATTACTTTGACCTTTTTTTAACGATATGCTAAGATACATAAACTGAAACACGTAATCTTACTTTTCGATATGAATTTTTCCAATTTAGTAAATTACTGTATTAGTAAGAAAGAAAGAGAGAACGCGGGAACGCAATTAACAAAGTGACGGTGTAGTTTAACATTGACAAAAAATAGTCAAATATGTGCCGATAGCTGACAGCCGCCAAGACCCCAACTCGTAATCCAAAGGGGACAACTCCTTTCATTTTCTTTTCCATCAATGCATCATTACCTTTATACTTTGAATTCAAGGAATGAATGCAGAGAGCTGAATATTCATAGATTTGTGCAGCAGAGCCAATAATGATGATGATGAACCCAGTGCAGATAACGCCACAGAATGGAAAGAAAATGTAATTGTACCAAACCACAAATTCGTAAAGCCTAATTGTAGCAAAAATTACCAGGCAGATTAACATTGCAGCAATTGATAAAAGAACTGGAGTATACTGATCGGCAAGACTGTTGTTGAAATTGATGTTCAGGATGTGCAATCTTCGAAAAATCTGTAGATCTCTCTGCCCACATCTTGTGCCTTTCACATTTTCGCTAGAAATACAATATTTTTATGATTAAGTTGATAGCTTTTCAGAACACCATTTCAAATATCATCTCGAATCATGTGACAAAAAATAATGCACTTAGACAAATACTATACTATTTACTTATGAGAAAAACTCATGGCATGAGAAATATTCTGTTTCAATAAAATGAATTTGAAAAAGCATTTTAACGGGGTCCGCTTTGGCAATTACGCACCTTAGAGCATGAATCCAATATGTAGTAGTTGTAAAATAGAAAAACAAGTAGGCGCCCATGAAGCAAATGCCGGAACACACGGAGCACTTGGATACGATTTCAAAAGGAAGAGCAACAAATATCAAAATAATTGCTGAGGAATATTTATCCGGTAACAATGAAAACAAATAAATTTTTTTTCGAGGTTCAAATATGAACATAACACTCATCATTCCCACAGATGTGATCAAACTTTTATGATTGACGAACGCTGCAATTTCTAAAAAAGTTTGAGCCGCAGGTTTTCCTGTCAATCTTTTCCACGTTCTAAGCCCATCTGAAAATTGACATTTTTAAACAAAACGTACCATAGGGTAATAAAAATAATGAAAAAGAACCTATAATTCCTACCTTCAAGACGGTGGTCAATCCTTAGCAATTCTTTGTGGAAAACAATTATCTCTTTCCTCTTTTTATAAAAATTATAGTACACAATAGTGCCCCATGCGTAGCCCATAAAATACGTAAATAAAAGAGATAGTTCTGTATAGTCAATAGAATCCCTTTTTATTTCTCCAAATATTTGGCACACTAAATACACAGAATAGACAACGCAATGGAGTCCGCTAATTTTCCACAATACTCCCTGTTTTCCACTTTTCTTGAGCACAAGTTCGCGTTTCTTGTAATCCCAATGAAATGGAAATACTTTAAAGTAGTCTCCCGTGTTTGTGATTTGGCCAAAAGTATCTAATGCCTTTTTGGACAACATTTCTTTGAGAATTTAATTTGAGAAGAATTTGTGACCTCGGATGGTATTCAATTTTACTGGTCCACAACTATGGTAAGCTCCAAATGCTATTAAAGGAAAGCAACGAAATATGCATACGATGATATATAACAACTCTGTATGTTTCTTCAATTAGAGTTTAAGAAACATTAATGTGCGCTTAAGACATAAAGCTGCGATAAGTTAATGAGAACTTTGAGATTGAGTAGTTAGATAAGAAAAACGCCAAATATTTCCAAAAGCAACAGCAACTCCGAAAATGTTCTTTATATCTGATAATTAAATTTTGACGACTTCGCCGACAGTGATGAAACATATTTATCATTTATAATTCGCAAAGGTAGCCAGAAAGGAGCTGTAGGCGGTTGGGTATTCGATATAGGTTATAATTTAAAAAAATTATTCTGCCGTTTACGGTAGCCAGAGATATTCTGGCATTTATATAAGGTGTCCTGTCCAGTAGTCGCAACTCGCAACTGTCCACCTAATTTGGATTATTTGGATGGCATTTATTCTAATTAGATCCTACTTATGCCTGGGATATACGCTAAATTATGCAATGCATAATTCAATCACCTGTAGCAGATATGCCGAAGATAATGGACATTCATGGTTAACTTATCGGGATATTGCCCATTTCTAGTTTTAGCCTTATTAAATAGCTATTCACACAAACAGTTTACTAACAGACAGGCGAGTAATGCCGGACAGAATAGGTAAGTGCCTTTAGGAGGTAATGTAATAGGTATACCTTTACTAACTAACGAAGACTAACGAAACCGTTTATCCAACTATGTGCCCTGAATAATACTATGAGTAATACAATGGGTATTGCGTCCCGTCATCTATTTAGATTAAAAATTGAGATTGATTACTTAATACATAATTAAGTATATTCAATTACATACAAGACCTTAAGATAATAAAAGTCGCCAACCATAGAAAAATAAAAGTTATTTTGGATAATGCGGCGTTTCGTTAATTTATTTATATTTTCTATTATCGGAGAAAAATTATTTTCTAAAGGTATTGCGCTATTACTTTTGATGGGGTTATTAGTTTCGGCATAAATTACTATTGTTTGATTTTCAAATAGGGTTTAGTCATTTCCTGAATGTGTATTGCATTTTGGTTGGGTTACGTTGACCATTTGTTTTTATTATGTGTATGATTATTTGTATAAGGATGATGCAAAACAAAAACAGGTTGACGTCATCTTTACTACATGAAAATACAATTTTCAGGGTAAATATTATGCTATAGAGATAGTGGCCAGACATTACTATAGATAAAAGAAACCAAAAACAAACGAACGAGAGCAAAAATTCGTTGGTTTAACTTTTTATGGCGACATGATAATAAAGGATACTACGGATAATGCTGTGCCCGTGCCAACGCTTTTACATTGTATGAATATGTAATATACTGATACTCCACATTTAACATTATCTGTACATTATTAATTATCGTGGACATATTAAATTCTCGTTGATAGCGGGTTTCGGTGTTTAGCTTGTTATTGCGTGTCTTACGGCTTATAATTGTTTTAATAGGTATGCTCACTGCTATTTTTTGACTAACTGATCGAAGTTTGTCTTTGTGAAATAATTTTCTGAGACATAATAAATTGCAAATGGGTAACAGCAAGTACAAAATCTTACATTTATTTTTAAACGACCTAGATTTACGTACAGAGAAACGGATCACATTTGGATAAATTTTGTAATGATAATGATATTGTAATAAAAATGATTAATTACTTTATATTATATAGTAGTTCGATTTTGAATTCCTCGAAAGAATTTACATTTCCTTTTAATGAAATGTCCATTTTCGGATGTTAAAGCCGCAAGGACGGCTTCGTCGAAAACATTCTTTACGCCTTCCTGAGTAAGAGCCGAGCACTCAACATATTTGACAGCCTTGAGTTTCTTGGCCAGCTTTTTCCCTTGCTTTTGTGTAATTGGTGCTTGCTTATCCTTAGCCAACTTTTCAATCTCGCCTGCATCATCTCGCAAATCTACTTTTGTTCCGACCAGTAAGAACGGTGTGTCTGGGCGATGAAAAGTAATTTCTGGAACCCACTTGTTTTTGACGTTTTCAAAAGAGGAAGGTGAAACAATAGAAAAACAAACAAGAAATACATCCGTATGGGGGTAGCTTAGTGGTCTTAATCTGTCATAATCATGCTGGCCCTCAACAGAAAACAATTTTAAAGAATACGGTTCTCCAGCAACCAAAAGTCCTACGGCATAGATATCAAATAACGTTTGCACAAATTCTGACATAAATTTGCCCGTGGTGTAGGTAGTCAGGAGGCTTGTAGTTCCGATTTCTTTATCGCCAACCACAACACATTTAATTCCTTGCATTTTGAAGAATAAAATCTTTTAACCTTTTGTTAATGGCTGACAGACGTAGATAAATATTGTAAACTTCTGGCCTGGCGGTGTAGTGACAAATATAAATATACGGAATAGAGATGCTATAATACAGTATATAAATTAATATCAGTAGAGAATAAACCAAAAATCACTTAAAATGTCTTATTTTCCATCGTCTAGAAGATACATTCGCTTTAATATTTGAATATTAATTACTAGCAAGTTGTTAGTTGTAATTTAAATATGATTTCTTCAGAGTCAATGGCCATAACTAGGTCCACGTAAATATAGGGCCAGTAAGCTGCTGTAGTATAGGAAAAACTGCTCTTGTTTTCAAAATTGATCCACTAAGGTATCTGCAAGTGCCTTACAGTTTTGTAAAAGTATTAATGTGGAATAATAACGCATCAAATGTATAACAGGAAATTCAGGATATTTATTATCAATTTATTTGCCTTTGGTAAAGAAATAACTTTATATCAGCTGCAGTCGCATGCGGTGATGTTTGCGTTATGGTTACAGATAAAAGCAGATGTCTACTTGACTACAACGGGATATAATAATATATGTCGTAGGTAATAAGAGGGATCAGACCATCCGGGGGATCCTGCTTTTCTAAAGTGTTTAACTATATTAAATTTATCCTATAACATAAAGACTGTATTCTGTGTATCCGAGACCTTCTGCCATAAAAATCAATTAAAAGTATATTAATTAGAGAAGGAAAGTAAGTATTACGTTTACTAAGTAAAAATATGCATATTTGACGCTGCTAATGTATTTGGGCAAGGTGTATAACTTTTTTCAACGGCTATAGCACTATTAATTATATAATAATAATAATAATAACAAGATAATAATAATAATTATTTTACAATTTGATTATTTAAAAGTACAAAACACTTTACAGTGAGAGAGACGTCTTATTGTTAGTATTGCCAATTTGTTAATTGGCCTGATCCCTCTTAATGCCTACGATATATATATTTATAGTAATATAATATATTGTATTATAACAAGGAATATCTAATAATAGCTTAACATTATCCTAAAATATTTTACAACTGAAAATATGCAATAGTAGAGAAAACAGTGTAAATTGTAATTGTAATGCTATCCTAAATTATTATTGTTTCCCCCTCCAAACAAATTCCCCAGAAATCCCAATCCACCCCCGCCGTTATTTCCTCCCCCTCCTATAAAACTGGTAACTAATTGAATAACTATACGAAGTAAATTTTGAAATAAATTAGAAAAGAAGCGAATTTTAGTTTGAATTAAATTTGAAAACCAATTTGTGGGGCTAGGGTTCCTGTTCTGATTGCCAAAATTATTACCAAAATTATTTCCCATATCGTATGGATTGTTTCGATTGCCTCCAAAATTATTTTGTTGCTGTTGTCCAAAGTTATTAGGATTTTGGTTAAAATTGTTAGGGTTTTGAAATCTATTCGGATTTTGGAAATTATTTGGGTTTTGATTGAAATTGTTTGGATTTTGATTGAAATTATTTGGATTTTGATTGAAATTATTTGGATTTCGGTTAAAATTATTTGGATTTTGATTGAAATTGTTGGGATTATTGTTTCCAAAATTATTTGGATTATTTCCTATGTTGCTTGGAGGGCTAGGATTTGTTGGACTGCTTGGATTATTCGGAGGACTAGTTCTGTTATCACTAGGAGCTTGATGTTTTTTGCGTATATTAGTAATTGGGTAATCGTAGCAATTGTCGTAATTAGTCTCCACCAAATTATGTGTAACATTGAATCCCAAGGATTGCAAATGCTTCTTGATTTTTATTTTTGAATCTTCTTCTAAGTATTTAGTAGTTGAATGAACTGAATAACTTTTCTTTTGCTCCTTTTCCCAGCATGACACGCTTACGAAATATTTAGAGCTGTCTGTCAGCGTAATATACGATCGTCCTCTAAGTCCATCTGAAAAATGGTTTTTGAAGCATTACTTTTTTTAAAATACTTGAATGGTGTACTGAATATATTTATGAATTATTTACAATTTGAATGTCATGAATGCACCGTTGTTATGTTACTTACCATTTCCTTCAGGCCTTCTTTCAGACCAATCGAAGACTCCCATTCCTGCAATTCTGGAATCAAATGAAACTTTTTTGGCACCCCGAAATGCAATTTGCGTAGCTCCTTTATCACCACCAATGTATAAAATCATGCATGAACGTTCAGCCATATCTTCAGTGACATTTTTAGCATTTCTTCCAGAAACAGCTAAAGTCCACTGGTATAATTCATATTTGCTTCGAATTGGGAAGTACCATTGCACATACTCCCCTATCTACAATAGAAAATTTGAAAAAATAATCATTATAATCGTCGCCTTACACATCAAAATCGACTAAAACACCATTTTGCAATTCTAAAATCGAAAATGACACGGCATACTTTTCAAGATAAAATTTATTTTGATATAATTGTAGTATAAGCGACGATATGTATGTACTAGTACTTTGGTTGTAAAATTGTTTGGAGAAAAAATGTATTAAAGTATATTATTTATAAATATCTACCTGAATCTTATTTTTAAAGTGTTTTTGACAAAATTATTAAGATTAGCCTATTTTAAAAATCTCTATACAATTTGATTTTTTTGAGAAGTAATAATTGTTGCCTATTTTACATTTCAAAATTTTTGCATCAAGTTAACACTGTTATATAATGTTTACCAGATTAGTTAATTATAAGTAACAGCACGAATTTCTTTCACAATTTTCTTAAAATATACAAAAAAGCATATTTAAAACTTTTATTGAAGATCAAGTACTACAATTTTTTGTTGAAAAATCAATTTTACTATTAAACTATGAAAATTAATGTTGTAATATTTAAAACAATACTAATACTAAGAAAAGCAAAAATAATTTCCAAAAAATACGTTAAAATTTCTTACCCAGAGCAAATCAAAGCTTTTGTCCACTTGTGGAATAATGCAGGGCCCTTCTTCGACTTTTTCAATGCTTATTAAACCATTTGCCGCAGCACAACAGCACAGAAACAGAAACACCAAAAACTTGTTCATTTTTCAACAGGTTTTGAAAAATATATTGTAAAACACGAGATTAACAGATGTCCATTGTCGAACACTATTCAACTTTGTAGTTAGTATTAAAGTATTAAAGAGTACTAACTGATAACACTTCCTGTTGCGTTATTCCCTGCTTAAACATTTTTAGCTTAGCGTGTGTCTTAATTCATATAATTTACGAGAGCAAGAAATTGTGAACTCACCGTGGCAATGTGAATTCCTTTGAAAATCATCCAGGAATTGAGTGCTTGCTGCACGGATTCTCACAAGAAATAGCAAAAAGTTATAAATATATATTTCATAAATACTCTCACTCTTCAGTAACGTACGTGTACTTACTAAGGTACCTTTATCTGCTACTAACCAACTAAGTAATTATTATCTGTCTTACATTGCAATTTCACACTTTCTATAAGAAATACCTTTTTATAAGACCATTTACAATTCTGTATACGTGACTAGGTATAATATTTACAAATATAACAGATAATAGCATATCTTTCAGTTTGAGAAAATATGAACAAAAAAATATTAGTGTGGCAACTAGCATGACAGTGAGGTTTTGTATTTACTAATAAGTAAGTTAAACCTTGATATAAGAACATTGAATGATAAAATGCAATTTCTAAAGGCTCTAAAGAAATAAATTACAATGACCTTGCGTAACTTCACATAAATAGGGTATAAGGTCAATAAAGTAAGCAAAAGTGTATATATTGCTTATAGTGCATGCCTAAGTGATATTAATTGTCGGCAGGTATGGTTTGTATTTGTAATCCCATTCTTTCCTTGTGAGGAATTATCCATTCTCACGCCATAATATAATATACAATAATAATATTTACCTTTTAGTTCACTTAATGAATGGGAGTAATTATTTGTAAGCAGTTAAGCCATAGAAATAGTATAGAGACAGTCTAACTAACTGTAAGAACGTGCAAGTGACGAGTTTGAGAAGTTTTTCTTTCGATATTAATACCTGTAGGTTACGTAGGCTTCTTATCGAGCGTGTGACTTTAATATGCAATGGGATGGATACGTAACTCGAGATTTGGATAGAGATTCACTTGTAATGGGAAAATACTTACTTATTACTATTATACTAGGGGAGTTAACGCAACATTACGTTTAGTAGTACTATTTAATGATTTACATTATTACAGTTCCATCAATTAAACAATACATAATTAACGAACACCTTATGTGCAAAATAACACCTAAGACAAAGTCTGGCAAGCAGTTAAAAATATATGCACATGAAATAAGCAAATAA
The DNA here is from genome assembly GCA_034694165.1 of Tomocerus mixtus. Lineage (NCBI taxonomy): Eukaryota > Metazoa > Arthropoda > Collembola > Entomobryomorpha > Tomoceridae > Tomocerus > Tomocerus mixtus. The sequence goes on along the minus strand of JAQFYC010004080.1, from coordinate 3,670 downwards.
TAAATTCAATTAAAGAAGAATTATCTATTGCGTTGAATTGCAAAGTATTTTATACTCTTTAGCACATCATTATTGGGCGCATGAGATTGGAAGAAAACAATTACTAAATAAGTGAAGCAACTTCTGTATGTATTCGTTAGTTTTCATTCGGGTTATGAACGAATAAAGCAAATCGAACTCCTAAGTACTCCAAAGAGATGTTTGCCCTTATGAAAATATTATGACAATACAGTTGTATGGTAATATTTTCTATTCACATACTATTTATGTACACATAAGTATTCTATACAATACATTTCAATTTAATAAATTATAATTTGGCGAAGTTATAATCGATAAATATTATTTCGAACTATGAATTACATTAATTGACTAAAGCCCCTTTACATTTTATTTTAGGCGAAACATGTTCGCAACAATCAATAACATTCTCAAAGAAAAAATTGATGAAACTTTAGGGAAGCTGGAATTTGAGGAAAGAGATAATTCTCGACTTCTCACGAAAATGTATACTAATACAGATATACTATATTCGTCCAGAATTAAGTTGATCTCAATTCCACTGTCCTATTAAATGAGGGACAAAATTTTCTTAGCCGGGGTGCGCTGTTTCGATAATTAAAAAAGGAACGTTTACATCCTGCTGGATTAATAAATTGGAATCGTAACTGGAGAGCTGATAATCTAAAAATCGTTTCGCATTTTGAATAAATTGGCATTGGGACTCAATTCAAGTACTCCATTCCATTCCATTTTACATTTCATTGACTGCATTTCCTTAAAATAATATAGGAGAGAAGGACCAAAGGACCATCTTTTATATATCTTGCTTAGTAATCAGTACCTCTATTTGTCACAAGAGAAAGCCCCCTTTTTGCTTCCCTTTACGGGTAATTCGCGGAAAGAAATCAAGAGTACTACGAAAGTTCCATACGCTTTTCTCAATAAGTTGTGGCCAATAATTCTTCTATAGACAGCAGAGAATAATTAATCCAAGATGAGAATTCCATACAAGTACTTAAATATTACATATAAGAAAATCGTTTTATTTGATATTCGCCCACTATTGACCTTAAGCTTACATAGCGATTACTATTCTAATATAACAATAAATCTGGCAAACAAACATAATATATATGACTATGATGAATATTAAGAATGGTTTCTAATACGAATAATATCATAACATATCTTGGTAATAGTAATATTATACTAATGTTATTTCTTGGAAAGAAATGTAAAAGTACAAGAATTCATAGTTCTATTATGTGTTCTCTATAGCTTAAATAGCAATTCTTTCACGCAAAATACAAAATATAATCTATAACCTCCAACCATTTCTACCACTATTTATCTACAAATAATTGCCGATGCCGGTAGAGTTACATTGTGATTAAATTCAAACATAACTATAGAATTAACAAATAAATGTCAAAGCATAAGTGCTTGCCAATGAGGATATCAGATCCTTGCAACAGTAATATACAGTGCTACGCATGGTACATTATCCTTGTAATCGCTTTTTTAATGTAGGAGAAACTTACATTTGATTGATATTGATATTACTTACAAAGAAGAGACATAATATTATATAGATCATAATATCCCATATATTTTTTTTAGCAATCTTAACCTATAAAAATGAGGCCACAACAGCCTTTTCCTTCTCTGATTTCCAAATGAGAAACAGTTAACATATGAGTGTAATCAATAGTAACACATTTATTCAAGATTGGCACTAATTTTTACCATTTCTAGTTGAATTGTGAAAATAGCTTTGAAAATCTTGCCTTCAAAACCATAATTTAAGTTTCCGTTGCTCATCAAAAATATTCAATTATTTAACAATGATTATCTTCCTAATTATTTTGTTTTTATTCGATAACTCTTGTGAAGGAGGAAAATTGGCACAGTTATTTGATTTGGAAGGGGAGTGCTACATAAATCTAATAATTTACAAATGGAACTACGAAGATACGAGCATCTCAAAACATTTCGACGAGCTGCCAAACATCCAAATCCCTCATACTCTCACCAGGTTTGACATTTTTGAAGATAGTTGGAAGGAATTGTTAATCTGCGATATGGCCCTAAAACAAATACTAGATAGACGTTCGGCCTGCAGGAATGAAACCGACCCTGAAGAATGTCTCTGTGATTACGCGGACATAATGGAGGAAAAGAAGAGCAATTTTCTGTTTCCATATTACGCTCGGCAACCAAAATTCAATTGTTTATCCCACATCGCTCTAAACTTAGACGTTGAGAGCAAACCCCAAGTAATCTTCACCCAACTGATCACAAAAAGCTACATCACTCCTCTCGCATTCAAAATAGACAAAAATGTATTTTCTCCAGAGCATAACTACTACACTTGTGGAGAATGCTCCTCAGTTCATATTCTTCTAAACAGAAGTTCAATTGAAAAGCCTGGATTTCAGAAATTATTGGAAATGTACCCACCGTATCATACACCTTTCCCTTCGTTTAATAATCCAGCACTAAAACGCTATTATGTTCATTTAATTGAAGAGAAAAGCGAAACTAGTTATTTCCTTTGTGGAAAATGCGGTCTAACAGCTTTGAAATACTTTCGCGGTAAGGAAGCCTTCAGATACAACACTAAAATAATAGGAATTCGTAATATTTTCCTCGCACCGCCGGGTGGTATTACACAACGAGAATTTATAATCAATGTGGCACAAAGGCATATCATGGACAGTCTAGGAATGGCGGGAGTATTGGAACTAAAAATGAAAGATTCTAAAAATATTTATAATATATTGGCTCCCTGTCAATTGCCGGTAAGAATGCTGGATTTACAACACTACGTCGACAATGTCCATATTTTGACATTCCTCGTTGCCAAACTTATTCTTGCAATGCTTCCTAATGCCACGATATCTAGTAGAAAAGACTGCACTGCTTCGAAATGGTAATAATTAAAAAAAAATATATTTACTAAATTACATTTACTTCTGCTTATATACAATGAGTGTAATTCAGATACAAGATTAAATTATAATTATCGTTTTAGGTTTACAGATTTTAGGTTTTTAACGTCGAATAACTTTTGGATATATTATGACATACCATTGAGCGATTTGCCATTTGCCTACAGATTCCGTTCAAGTTAAAAATTTTGGATATAGAGAAACTGCATCTAAAAATTTGGGCCATAGACAAGAGTACTTTCTCAATCAAGCATTCATCCCAACTTCAGAAGAAGGCTACAACTTCATATCGTGTAGTATTTTGAAAGAGGGAAAATTTAATTTCGGCGGGTATCTTCGTCCTTATCAATTTGAATCTTGACTTGGAATACTTTTCACCTCCACTTTTTGTATATGCTTTGTAATATACATACTCTACTTATCGGGTAGACCTTATTTCATATTTCCACTGGTAATGTACGCCTATATTTTGGAAATCAGCTATTCTCTTCCAGCAAAAATTAATCAATTGCCATGGTTGAAATTGACAATTGGTCCATTCCTGCTGATGTTCATTGTGCTCACAAATGCATACAAGGGAATCAATCGTAGTCTCGGATGTCATTAACGAACCTCCCGCTCTAAGATATGAATCTGTAAATTTATTTATTTATTTATTTATTTAAATTCTTCGACAGACCCATAATGAGAATTAGGATGACATATAAACTCAGGTC
>JAQFYC010004079.1:0-18365 GCA_034694165.1 Tomocerus mixtus | reverse complement strand
GTGTTTCCGGACGGACGGACACACGGACGCATTTACAGACATTGCGATTACATAAGCCTGCCGAGTATACTCGGGCGGGCTAAAACACACTTTAATGCCATATATATAGGTATAATTCAAAATAATGTGAACTACTAACTCAATGCAAATATGTGCAATACAAATAGGTAATAATATTTGTCGATTCATAGTTCTAGTCATCAAAATAGTCCCAACAACTGGGCATATATTTAAGTAATGATATTTGCAAGTATGGCATAAGGATTCATAATCATTCAACTTTGTGACCTTCCATATATACAACACATTACAATACAATACGTATAAGTATTTTATAATAAGTATGGTTAATGGTTATTGCATTGTGTACTGTACTACATATACTCAATGCATCAACGGAGTAATTATTATACAATTTTCTTTGTTGTCACCACTAACGGCTTGTTTTACCCTACGCTTTAAAGTAGACTTAATTTCAGACAATATTTTATATTTCTTTAAATACAATCTTATGTTCGACAGGAGACAAAACGGTTCCAAGCACACGCTTCATGGGAGGGATTGGTGCTGATGGATCAAACTCCATTTTAAATTTGTCCATCAAGCCTGTCACAAAAAGATACATTTCATCCCTTGTAAAACTTTCTCCAGGACAACTGCGGCGGCCCACACTAAAAATAGTTAATCCTGGATGATGTATAACTCCCTTCCCGTCCTCAGTTAGAAATCTTTCAGGCTTAAAGTCTTCCGGATCCTCCCAAACTTCGGGATCATGCAACATTCCACATACATTGGCAACAAGCATAGTGCCTTTCGGTATTTTGTAGTCGTGAAATTCAAAATCTTCTGATGCCTCATGAAATATTGCAAGCGGTGTAATGGCAGAAAAACGTAAAACTTCTTCAATAGTTGCCTCAATATATGGCAAACTATGTTGGAGTTCAAATTAATTAGCTTGTTGCGTATTAAAGAAATATTATTAATTAGAAGAATTTATTTACATATACTCACCTTCCTCTATCTTTAAGCAATATTGCGCTTTTGTGTTTACATTTAAATTCTCTGAGGGTATCAAGAAGTTTTTCCTGTTTTTCTGGAAAATACGCCATGAGGAAAATGAACCAACTCATTGATGCTGCCACAGTTTCTGTCCCACCAATGAACAGATGGAAAAGACAATGTTTCAGATTCATTTCTAGATATATAAAATAGATAAAAATTAGTTAGGTAGCGATCTTAATCATCATGCAGAGTTTGTCTTATTGTTAGTATACCTCATACTAACATTAAATAAATTGAAAAAGAAGTAAACTAACCTCCCTCCTCTCCATAAAATGAAGATTTTTTGTCAGTCGTGCAATAAATTTTCTGAAGGTACGCGTCAACGAAATCTCTGACAATTCCTTCTTGGTAGGTTTCCTTGTGCTCTTCAATAACATTTTTCATAAATTCAAGAATTGGTGCCATTTTGATTCGATATGATCGAAGTCCTGTCAATCTAGGACACATTTTTGATAATTTCGGGAAGAAACAAAATAATCCTAAGGTTGCAGGGTTCTCAATTAAGCTGCAAATAAATGTCTGTGATTTATAACTACACTACAAACAGTTCCCATGATAGTGCCATCAATTTTAATTGCATTGCTGCTTAAATATGTAATCAATGACATGTAATTCATTTTATTATTTGTAAGAAGCGCTAAATGTTTATCAAATACCAATCCCTCAAGCTTAATTAACACCTAAAGAATAGTACAGTATACCAAAAAATATTTTCTTCTACAATATTTGCGCACTTACGCCTCCAAACGTTTTATCATATCGTAGAAATCTTCATCATTCATCGAATATCTTCGTCCAGCAATGACGGTCCAAAGGGCATTTATCGCTGGAAGTTTATATAAAGTTTGAGTATTCATAGGAGTTTCGCCATTCTGTTTCAATTCTTCATTTAAAACTGCGACCTCGTATGCAATCAGCTTTTCTTTATTATTCATATCTCGAATCCCAGATTGAATATACGAGAAAGTAAACCGGCGTTGTTCATTCCACAGTTGACCTGATGAGAATATTATTCCTGAAAACGTTAATATTATCACAATAATTGCTACCTTAATTATTACATTTTTAAAAGTAAACTTGACATATTAAATCATGTAATATCCTGAACCCTTCGGCTGCTCTCCGGCTCCCGCTTCAGAAAAATGAATAAACTCTGGTCTAGCAAGCGCAACTGATAGATTGAACAATTCTCTCATTAGCTTGTACTCTTGTATAACTATTGATCTGTAAAGAAAATATGTAAATCAAATGAAATCCTATTATAAATTGTAAGAATAAATTTCTAGCCTACATTATAATATAAATGAAACATTCATGGAGGGATGCTTCTGCCAGAGCAACTTATTAGGATTAACATAGAGTTTTCAGAAAATTACAACGATACCTTTTATCCCCAAAATCCACAGCCATAATGTCTCCATACTTGGCCCTCATTTTTGTCAAACTTGTGTGGCTCCATTCCAATTTGGACCATATTTCCAAGCATAGGCCATGTAAAAGGACCTACGGCGGAATATCATGGGCAGTTATATAAACTAGTCATTCATATAATATAGTAGCGATGGGAAGCTAAATTATAGTGTAATATACTAAATTAACAACTTTTTCTAAATAGCGTTTCATTATGACAATTTAGAAATTTTTATTTGTAAGTTGCAATAAGTAAATTGACTAAGTAATGAAAAAACTCAACCTGGTGGAAAATGTTTAGGTCTTCTTCCAATATAGAGCTTAACCGAGAAGTAGAGGAAAATACACACGAAAATTTCGAAAAGCATTTTCGGATTCACAACTACCTAATTTATTTTTTGTCAGTGTAAAACTATATCTAGTCGAAATTACTCTAATAATGTAGAATAGCGATCATGTTGCTCCAAATCAAAAATATTGTTCCCGCAATACAAATGTGTATTGAATATTAGGTATCAACTGGTTTCTTACAACAGCTGCTTTCTTATCTCTTGGGTTGCAATGAATTACTGCAATAATGAGTTCTTCTGTAGAGGATACAACTTCAGTTAGTCACACCCCTTAGGAGTTATGGTCACGCCCACCAAATTTTCATATAGGAACATAATATGGCAAGTGGGGTATTTTTGGAGGTTATTGACGTAAGTAATTCAAATATGAATCTCAACATACCCAAACAAGGGGCAATGTAATGTTTTGTGAGAATTCAGTTATAAATATCTCTAATCTACAATGCAAATAGTGTTGATCAGCAAAACTTTTATTTTAGTGCTACTATACTTGGCTCAACCACTCGGTTACATCCCTACGTTGTGTAAAGGTTAATTTATTGTACTGCGTAGCCGGTTTTTGTTACCTCATATCAACTCTTCAGTACTACGTAAACGTTAGCAAAAAACGCACATACAGATCACAAATTACATGCAGATGCATGTATATTAAATTAGGGATATATGCAAAACTGAATGGGAGATGCCGATACCATTCTCATATGAAAGGAATTAATATACGAGGTGATTAAGAAAGGCGCATTGCGGCTCAATGGGTATTATTCAACTATACCGTACAATAGTGTTTATTACAATATAGAGAAACGTTTGCCATTATGTCGCAACAAGAATCATTTATAATTGACGTGACCACGTGGTTATGCTAAGAGCATAATATTTTAATGTCAAAACAAAACTTTCCTGTATGCAAGGAAAACATATCATTAATACATTTACTCAGGAATAAAGTTCAACTAAAGTTATGGTATTTTATGAGCATAGCATAAAATACCACACTTACGAAATGGGAAAAATTATTTATAAACAAATATAAGAAGGTTATTATGTAAATCTTCTACTGTGGGAGATCTACAAGGATTTATGTGCAATTAATACTTCCATTGGAATTTAAATTCATATAAATGTGGGATGGAAAACTACTAAACCAAATGGAAGATAAGGGTACCTTTACCTATAACACTTATGACAATGAAATATAAGTTATGTTTCGGTTTAGCTCTATTTAACTTATTATTAATTATTTAATTTTATGAATACACCATTTCTTTTTTTAATGGCTCAAATTAACTAACGTGATACTTCTTTCCCATAACTTTGCGGCGATGTCATTATCGAGTCTTTTGTTCGCAGTCTTGAATGGTTTTCTATGTCGATACACTTTTCCAGTCTCATTCTGAATACTTTTATCCAGAACACAGTGCAAAATGAATTCCAATGCAGCCTGCAACATATTCAATAATATGTGATGCATAATTATGGCACATTTTGGCACAGCATGTTTTCAATGTTTTAAATATTTACCTCTTCAGGAGATACTCCAAAAAAATTCAAAAGAAGTGAGAAAAATAATTGACTTAGTTTTGTAGTACTTTCATATATTCTTGTTCTCACAAGCCCAGGGCAAAGGGCATAAGTGTTTATTCCCGTTCCAACCACGCGTTCAGCAAGTTCTTTGGTAAACAATGCGTTACAGTACTTTGTATTGTAGTACGGAAGACCATTTTCAAGACCGAATCCGGATTTGTCCATCATTAAATCATCCAAGTCCAAATGTGACAGGAGCTGCATTGAAGAGGACATGGAGACAACGCTGTATCACAATAAATAAAAATCGAAATATTTGTAGCGAAACAAATAGCAATTGGGTAATTAATAATTTTCAAGCCCCAGAAAGCGACGGGTGAACCTATATTTTTTCTGTATTTGCAATATATAGGACATACCGTGACTTTGTTTCCCTTTTAAGATTATCTAGAAGCAAATTAGTCAAGAGGAAGTGGCCTAAATAATTTACAGCCACATGTAAATTAAACCCATCCTTTGTTTTCTTATTTTGACTTGGGGATCCACCTATTCCAGCATTGTTTACGAGTATTTTAATCTTCGGATGTTCTTGGGAGACTTTGTTGGCAAATTCTCTAACCGATTTCATATCAGATAAATCCAGGTGTATAACAGTCTAAGGAACGGGAAAAACATCAAAATGGAAGACTGTATCCAGTGTTATTGTAAAATCAGTAATATATCTCTCGTTGCCAATTTAAAATACCTACCACATTTCTGTTTCCAGTTTCAAGTAGAATTTCCTGGACAGTCTCCTGTCCCTCTTTTAAGTTGACATCTCCAATAACAACAACAGCTCCCCTTGCGGCCAACGCTTTTGCAGTGGCTTTTCCCATTCCTCTGCTCCCGCCCGTTATGACGACCACTTTCCCTGTCACATTTTCTTCGTCTTCAGTTGTGATTTTCCTTCGTGTAAATAGTCTGTAGGTTATAGATCCAACGCACATGCCTGTAACAACCCGAATTATTTGTACCACATCAAATATATAATAATACATTTGAAGAAGGGCTACCATAATTGAATTGTATTGGCAATTTGGAAGTGCAATAGCTTATTAGTTATCAACCGAGAGTCTTTTTCTTTAGGCAGTAATACTTGTAGATTATTCCAGTTCGCCAAAAAGTGCAAAACTAAAATTAGATGCTCATGTATTTTCAGTTTTATTTATATCTAGATAACTGATAATTGGCCAACATATCTTAATTGTGTGCTAAAGGGCATCTGCACACAACATTACCTATCGTACATTAAGGAAAACTTGTACGTATTTGTACATGTGTTGGCAAGAGAATTCTTACTTCTTTATGGTACTCTACTGGATAATAAATATAACCATTTCATTTCCATTTTAATATCGATATATTTTTAGTTGATCTTTAGTTATCTCAATGGTGGTAACACAGATATAAATATGTACTTCGCAAATTCGCGTTATTGCACAGCGGAAGTAACTTCTCGTCATACATATCCTTCTATTCTATTTTATATGTCTAAATACTATATTATAATATTTATTTTCTGCGAGTATGTAATGTATATATACATATTACTGTTATTCTGTTTGCCATTGTATATATATAATTGTGATGAGATAATTTGCAATAGAGGTACTTTTTCTGATAATGAAATACTGCTAGGAGTAGAGGTGCAGTTATCAAGGTCGTTCTATACAGTATATATATATAAATGTATCAAAGAAGGGTAATCTTAGCCATCTCCTTCTGATTCGAATAATTCCATCCATCGATAGTTCAGGTACTTATTTATAGCTGAAAGATGCCTAGATAGATAGAAAGTTTAATATGTGCTTCATAAAAATAACACGTTACATAAGGGCATAAATCCATCGCAGAAATTACGTATTATGTAAAACACTTTACATGTAACACTTTTTGGAATCCCCGTTAATTGTTCTATCAGGCTGATAATTTCAATATTAAGAAATTTTATGTTCAATATTCATTTATGGCCAAAAACTGCAATTTAGGCAAAATTTTGCTTATTGCTTAGGCATTAACGTTAATACCTAATTTTCCGTAACACCTGCAACATCTACATGATTTAATAAACCATATAGCGCATCTAATAAGAAGGAAATGCAGGATTGGCCAATATTCATCAATTACTATAAGTTGCTGTACTTAATTGCTCAGCGTTGTTATTTATGATAAAATACATTTTGTAAGGTACTAAAAATTATTGAAAAGATTATATTAATTTTGTATAATATCTGCAAAAAATACTAAAACATTACGTACACTGTGCCAGCATATCCACTTACAATGACTTTACTGTATCTTACTGAAAATCCTTACACAATGCTCATAAATACTAAATACCTATTTGCCAAAACAGGAGTCATCTGTAGTCAACCTAACTGATGCATTGTTATTTGCAAAAGTAATTGTAAAAAATAGTTTTGCTTTATTACCTCTCTCCAATGCGAAGCGGAATGTTGTTAATTGACAGTTATATAATACTTTGAGTGTTTTAAATTGTGTAACACTACTATTACAGCTTTTATTACATTTTCCGTCTAGGAATGCACATGCTATGGTATGTTAAATTTTAACTAGATGCGATTTGTTCATTTCTGTTCTCTTAGCCACCAGACACTCAATCAATAGGAAGCATGTTATAATATAGTCTGATAGACAATTTCTGAATCACTATTATACAGTACTGAACTAAAGTGCTTCAATAAATATTTGAGGGAAAACGATAAAGGCACATTACTATTTATTATCCTAATCCGTACGTACTTGAGGCAGCAAATTGCATGGGCTTTTACTGAAATATGCATTAACTAGTTTTATAATGTGGAATACCAATATCATAATATTTCTACGCTATGACATTCAGTTGTTATCAATAGCATTATTATTAAATACACGTTAACTTTTAACTGACCCACTCTGTACTACTCAGTGGCGGATCCAGAAAATTGTCCAGGGGGGAGGGGGGTTTTTGCACACAGAATTTTAATTTAGACCCAGGTTATTATTTAGCTTTTCATTGAATGCCAACTTATCTAGTGTAAGTTAGGTAGTCCCAGGAAGGGGGGGTTGAACCCCCCCCCTGGATCCGCCAGTGGTACTACTAAATTATTGACCGCCTGTTTGACTTTCAGTCAATAACTTTTGAAGTTTTCAACTTTTCTGAAGTCTGCTTTCAGAATTTGGTAGCCTACCTTCTGCGTAAGGTCGGAGTTGTAAATGGAAGAATTCAGTACACAGGTCAATGAATTAGATCATCTTTTCACATGTTTCAATTTGTCGAACTTCTACAAATGTATGTACTTTAAACTAAACGCATTAATTATATAGTATTTTATGTAATATCTCAAAATGCAGGCTGGGGCAGTGTGAGATTGCACTTAAAAGGACATAACTTTGTACTTAATAACTAATTGTCAAATCTTTACGACATGTCTTTTTGATTGGTTTTTGTCCCATATCAGATTGCTCAGAGTACTGTGAGATTCCACTGAAACGACAATTAAAACTTTATATCGGTGCTCTTTAATAAACATCTTTTCACTAAATAACATGTCTTTCCTTTTGGATTACTCCCTAATATTAAATTTTCTAATATTGTTTAGGTTCTTTTAAGGGAATAGCTCAATTTGACAATAATGCAATGAAAAGTGCTACATTGTCTAAATCGGAACATAAAAATGCCCCTGTTCCACTCTTGTACACTTTACATATTAGTATAACTATGGTGCGTCAAATCATTAACAGATAAATACTACGGTAGGTCATATACATTAAACTAATGGTTTTTTGTTTAAAGGTTTTTTTTTTCAAAACATTTCTTCTTGCAAAGCAACTTATATCCTTCTTATTGAGTGTATATATAGTGTAACAATTGTAATTGTATAACTCTCAGATTTTTCGGGCGGGCACTGCCTATGTTCGAATAATAAATAAATACATACATACATACATATATCCTTCTTCGTATTCCCAGCATCACATTTTATAGTATGCAAATCGTCCTTCTGTTTAATTGTATGGCAAATCATTTTTGTAAACTTTCCATATAGTTATTGCTGCATTCCTTTGAGAAAGAGTTGTGCTCAATCGTCGTTTGAGGAAGTTGCGTCTTTTAACTCCTACTATTTTCCTTCGTCTCCCCCTTTTCCCAAAATGAGTTAAAATGAAGCAGAATTAGATTAATAAATTAGCTACCAGAGTACGAAGTGCGTATACCTATACGTAATTACACGGCTACATTTTTATTCTACATTCTACACCGAAAAGAGTATACAATTGCGAAATGCACAATTGTACTGTTATGGAAAGCTATACAAAAGCCATGTTTTTCCAATACTTGTCCATTGTAAATAATTACATCGACATGCTGATTAGATGTAGTCTAAATAAACTTACATCATAAATACTACATCATTATTTTACCATTATAGTAATTACTTCTCAACGTATATTTTCTAATTGCAAAGTTATAAATTATAAATAGGCGACCGTAAATAATATAATTAGCTCTCAACCGATAGAAATTACACTATATTATGCGCAAGGAAGCTAGAACGAGCAAAATATTGTAATTGTAATTATTTAACTTTGTAAATAAGGAATACAAATTAGGATTACACATGACCGATGACCGAAATCCATATCTACATAATATAACCACCGAATTAATATAATTAACATAGAGTTAAATAAAATACACATTAAGTACATTCTAATTAGGTCATTAGTAGCCATATCCTCTCTTAATTGTTATTATAAGTATTGCATAATGTGCATCTTCAGTTGCTCATATTTTCCGTAAATATTGTTTTCATCGAGTATATAGTTCGACAATTTTAACAAAATTTTAGTTTATAATACATTTCAGACACCATGATTTTTGTAGCGCAAAAGACAGTTTTGGTGTTAAGCATAATCATTATAGTAAGTACAAATATTAACAATTAATTATATTTATTCTATATTATACACCATTAAATATAAAACTTAATATATTTTGGACAATTTAATGTGTTCTGTAGGTATACGTAGGTACCATTCAGGCTGTTAATGGTCCATGTGCTCTGCATCTCCGGGGATCATGTAAACGATCGGCTGAATTTTTAGCTTATGATGGTCAGACGATGAATGAAGGAATGACATTATTCCCAAATGAAGTACAAAATAATCATTCTATCAAACCGGATGAACAAACGCTCCCGGTAAATATCTTAATACCTATTAGATTATTTTTGGCATTCAAATTAAATAATACTGTATCACACTCACTATGTTGTTGCGACATGTCGCAACTACAGTAGTAAGTACAGTGGTGAAACCTACCATCTCTCCAGGAGACCACCTCTCTATTACGAGCAAATATTTCTCGAATGGCTCGAGCAATGCTAAATCTTAGTTCCGGCTACTCTGTATATACAGACAATATGCTAATACACTATAGCAACACCTCTCCACAAAGACCACCCCGCATTACCCTACCTACGCCCTACCACTTTATCCAACTTTTAGTCATTTTCACCTCCAAAGCAAAACCAAATAAACATTTTCGTAAGATGTCAAGATATAATTGATGCTCATAAGAGATAAGAAACCTTTTCTATCCGTCCAGACACACTAATTGCTTGTAAAATCTCCGATTTTTAAAAGTAATAACATTCATACATTTCGAATTTATTAGCATATATCGTTCATTATAACTATTATCACGACTGTATGAGTGGTAAAAGTATTTTCTACTTTACTAAAATCACAATTAGTACTAATTAATTTATTAATTACTTTTGAATCATCCATAATAAGTATTTCCACTATTTAATTGTGGAAAGTATTCTATGGTTTCTATGGAGAGGTATTTATATACAATAGCGACCACCACCCCATCGCGACCGATTTTTCTAGTCCCGCTGGTGGTCGCTATATATAGTTTTCACTGTATATGTTTTATATTTAAAAATTTTCCATTTTTCATAACTACCAAAATTTCCTGCTAAATTGTAAAATATTTAGGGTGAGACGTATGGTTCTAGATGTCCATATACTTCAAAGGATGCCACGAAACTGGTCGACGCAGTCAAACGAGCAATAGTTTTCTATGAAAATAATTTACACCAACTAGATCGCAGAACGGATGGAGGACTTGGTCTTTCCATTCTTAAAGGTATTATAATTAAGTGTAGGTATAGTGAGTAAATTCTTTGCCAATTTCGCAATGACATACTCAAAACGCATACTCATAAATTTTGTAAAAGGAATTTTTAAATGGCGACTTTATTATTTTAATCAAGGTCAATTACTAGAAATAGTAAAATCATTGGAAAAAACTGAAGATGCGCCAGCTGTTAAATTGCGAAATATTTTGAAACCTTTGGTGGAGAAATCAGGAAAATTGGCCATGGCTATTTTTGTAATGGCTACCAATGCTGAAAATAACACGGCGTATGTTGAAGGTCCGTTTATTACATAAAACCCAATTTTCAACTAGTTATTAGCATGTTTGTTATTAATTATGTTACCCATAGGAATGTACATCGTTGGAAACAACTCGGATGTTCTTAATGGACCAAAAGGAGCTTGGAAGCCTTCTAGTGCTATTTTAAAACATGGCGGAAAATTTCACCACATAGGGGACGAAAAGGAAGTAGTTTATCCATTTTTGGATTTTATGTGTTTAGTATCCATGATTAAAGATTGTTCGGTGCCTCATGTTTGTAAGACTTTGTATTTGAAGAAACCGTATTCCCAATATATGCTAACTCACCAAATCATGCTACTTCATTTTGCCAAACAGGTGAGCACCAAGCACCAAATACATGTTTTTATTACACAGTTATCTTAATTCCAATTTTTGTGGTAATTTTAAACCTAAAAAAACAAATTCATATCCCCTTTAAGAAATCCTGTATGAAAATGGAGAAAAATTCAAAGATCTTGAAAAAATTGAAGCCGTTCCTGGAGAACTTGTGCTCTAAAGCTTACCAAGAAGCATTGTTTATTGAAAAGCACAGTTTTAATATTAGATACAGGGATCTATTTGCTGAACAAGGTTGCTATATAATTAGATACACCAATTAAGATCACAACACAACTGTACCATTATTTACAGATTTACAATAAGCAATTATCAAATCTGATGACTACATACATTATATATTCATTTACTATTATTATTGTTGTCGATTCTTGTGTACAGATACTATGTTAATACTACGTAATGACTTTCATACTGTAATTGTTTTATTTGCAGTTGCCTTTTGTGGAATTTCTGGATTTACGAATTTTTTTCGAAGTGATTGGCTTAACACCATTTTGTCCTGGCAAAGTAAAGGAACTACGGGATGCTTCATAGATATATATAAAAATGTACCCTTCAGCGATGTAAAAATTGAAGTGTCAACGCAAATACATGGGGATGCGACAACTGAAGCGTGTCTAATTCATTTCAGTTCAGTTTCCTTAGCAGCACTGGCAATGAATTTGAGATATATGGTTGATGAATGCCGTCCAGAGATTTTCGGATCAATTATCAATTAAACATCAACGTAAAATCATAATTATTGTAAGCTTGTGGATTAATATCGTTTTTCTATTAGTACACGTAATAACTTTAAAGTTGCCAAAATAAAAAACCAAAATAAAGTAAAATAATAATAATTAGAAATAGTAATAGACGTAAATGTGGATAATTTCCAATGTACTTATCTGAGGCAAATTTTTTGCAGTTGACCGAATAAACTCAATATTATGAAAAAATAAAAATTCCTCTTTCCGCCATAGTGAATATTAGTACCCATGTAATAATAAATAAATAATACGGCATGCTACACTTTTAGCATAAACATGATATGATTGTGATTTGTTTGTCAAGCTATATTATAGGCACGAGTAGGTTTAGGTGTTATGAGGTATTACTACCATAACTTATTCTGATACATATACCACAAGTGATAATTTACTTAAATTATGTTCAATTAGTGCTTTGGCTTTAGCTGTGCCCCATTAATTGTATAAAACTTATTTAAGTATTCTACAGGTAAGTAGTCAAATGCTATAAAACAAAATTCCAATGCACTATAAACTATGCTCAGATTGCTATAAAACTATACTGGTGAATATAAGTATCATGTTGGGTGCTTTGCCAATTTTGGTTGATATAAAAACTGAGGTCGCTCTTCACCCACATAGGTTTAATGCTCTTAAAATAAATGGCCAAATGTTAATGTTGATTAAAGATGGCTTAATGTGTAGGTTTAATAGGATTACATACAAATTAATATAGGAACCTATGGTCATGCTATTAAAGCTCATTAAAGTTTTTTGCAGTAATTAACTGATGCCTTAAGTGTAATACAGGTGCACATCCGCAATTTATGGTCGAATAAATGACATTAAATATATCTAGCAAAATTGACAACTTTTTTTATTATTTATAATTATTAACAACAACAATTCAACAACGATTAACAATTAATAAATACACAAATGTCCAATGAAATCCAGCAGTGGGCGGCGATTATTTGCAGAGAAAATCAGCTCAATCTCTCATTTTTAGAAATTAAATTTTACGCAGTCCCAAGACAGAATTGTTAAAAAAAATTGGGAATACGATGCCATTCATTGCAAAATTCTTAAACAAAGAATTTCATAACAAAGGATTTCAATTATAGTCAAGTCAGTCTCATTATCGTCGGACATTGTCAGTCTCGTCCTGTCACTAATCGATAAAAATAACAGAATGTGTCAGGATGTCCATTAGTAAATAGAAAAAGGGGGAGGGGGGAATTAGTCAGTTGGAGTAAATAGAGTTAAAATGTGTCATTAAAAATAGAGTAGTCCTGTAGAGTTAGAAAAGTCGTAGTCCTTTATAGTCCGATTTAATTAGGGCTAAAATTTTTGCAAACGAAATGAATAGCGTTGATAGCAGTGTTTTCAGATTATTAGATTTTTGTCGTTTCGAATATTTTCTTTTGTCGTTTTCCTAAACTACTTTGTCCAATTAAATTGAAGGGAGTCCCAAGTAATTGTTCTATTTTAGTGGAATATTTTTCTTTAGATATTTCCTATTAAAATATTATATCCTATAGTCATTTGGCAATTTTTATGAGTATCCCTGAGGTATTTCCGTCAACAAGAGTCCGAAGTGTAAAAATGTCGATTCGTACTGTACAAAGATGGAAGGTGAATTACTAAGAAGCATTAAGAGATGAGAGACTTTTCCCAGCTTTCCACAAGTGTACTGAAATAATAATAACAATTTTTCATTCAGCCGTGTAAGCAAATTAAAGAGAAAATAATTGAGTGCTGGTTACTTCAATTACAATAACGTACCTAGGATTATATTTTGTTGTGAGTAGCCTTTTCGTATATATCGTATACGCGTTGGATTCCGTTGAGGACTGTTTCGGACATGTTGGCAAAGTCGAGGGATCTGTATCCACCGCCGCCGCCGCCGCCACCACCACCGCTGCCGGAACCGCTCCATCCCCAGCCGTGGTCGTCCTTTTTGTCCAGAAGGGGGATTATAGCACAGAGAGCGAGGAGAAGGAGGATGGCTCCGAAAGCCAGGAAGACACCTTGACCCAGGTCAACGGAAATTCCTGGGTACACCCATCCGTGATCTTGATGTTGTGCTTGGGAAGAATAATGATACTGTTGGGAATATCCATCATTTCCACCTTTTTTGGAACGGCTAGCCACTTTCAATTCTGGGGCAGCACGAACATCTTCAACGTCACCTTTTACGGCTTCACCTTCTGCTGTGGCTGTAACAGCAAGAAGAATGAGGAGAGCCAAAGGAGCGGCTAAAATTCCGGTACGCATCTTCTAAAATATAAAAAAGTTAAGATAATTAAAATTCGCAAAAAATTAATATAATGTACTTGTCTAACTATTTTCTTATTCTTTCTGGACTGGGATGAATTATGGAATAAAATACTACCATTTTCTGCATAAAATTGTTCTAGGCTTACTTATGGTTAATCGCACTCCTTTACTAACTACATACTTTATCAAAAATATATTATTTTTCCATAACAATAATAAAATCCTCCAGAAATACTAAATGGCTAAATATATTTACTTTCCCATAACTTTAAAGCAATTTGCAAATTATTTAAAATAAAAAATATATTGCAAGTGCTTGATAATAATTTATTGTACTATCACTTGTGTATTGTACAATTGAAAATTTACATTTAATACATTTACAATAAATTTAATTTACGGAAGATTTACAAAATATTATAGAGAATATTGTATTGGATGTTAATACCTAAAAGTTATGAGAAAGAAAATATTTTTGTACTCAAAATATTCGAGAAATGAGCTTCTATAATTATTTGTGCAAATGTAGAAGCTTACACGTTGAACAGAAACTATAAATATACTACAGGTGTACAAGAAATTGCAAGAAACTAAAGATCTGAGCAAACTTAAATGAATATTTGCACTGAAACTTGTATTGTAATTGTAACTAACCTGAGAGCTGAAAGTACTCGACCGGTGTCTTTGGCAATCTGAGAGACACTAAAATAATCCTAATTTCTCTCTAATAAGTAAATTGTGGAGTGAATGCTGAAGGTGTTCTTCGAGAACTTCTGTTGAACTTGCTGAACTTGCAATTAGTCACTGTGTGCATAGAAATCCCCAATGCTCATTCTAGATTCGACGTTTCAACAGACATCGATCTCACCTGCAGGTAAGTATGTTTAGGTACACATTTGTATATAATAATAAAAATGATGAGTATTCGCTGAATAGGAACAGAAATTTATTTAACCTTTAATTGTAAAGGTAGCAAATAATCCAATTAACTATTTATTAGCGATTCACCTAGTAATAATTGAGTCATAACGACCTTCATAATATTTGAGTAGAGTAGGGCAAAATTGCATGTGTGTTTTAAGCTTTAAGCAAGCTACTCGGTGAGGTGAATTAAGAAATGTATGTGGCCAACACCCCCACATAAATACAGTATTAGATACACTACATACATAGTAACCATAACATGTGGGTAAGTATGTATAATCAACCATGCAAGTACTTACTACTTACTCGCATAAATATGTGGTAGTGATACAATTATTTATATTGTAGCATAGAAAACTCTTTGAGAAACAATTGGAGTATAAGATATAACTAGTACGAGTGCAAATGATGGACGTTAATGTGTATAAATCATAAAGCGTGATAATTATCTTCTTGCTATCTTTATCTATCTATCTTCATTGCCTACTGAACTAAAAGAGTGAAGTGAAATCCGGCTCGCTGTGGATCCACTGAAACAAAAAATAACATTCATTTACTATGTTAACTACGTACATTTAATTCACCGTTGTACTGATATTTCTTTCTGTATGCATCGTCATTAAGTAGTTGAAACTAAAGTTATAAGGATATTTTGAGTGTCTTAGTCTGTATGTCCGTGTATTCTGCAACTTTAAAACTATTCATCATTTTTCTTCAATTTTGTAGCCAAAGCGGACCCCAACGTATTCGTCACACAAAAATTTTGAATTTTTTGTGTCTCCCATTTACTATAAAAAATGGAAGTGTATAATGTGAAAGAGAAAATTGATGTACATCTTGATGTACATCATAAATGATCATCTTTATGTATTCTTGGGGAACTGTGAAAATATTGAGCAATTGCTCTATGCATTTGGGGGGTACGGGGAAAAGGTCAGAAATATACTCTTCCTGAACCATGGGGCAGTGTGAGACAGTGAGGAAAGTATTCTATACAGTGTGACAATGAGAGACAGTCACAAATACACCCTCTTTATACTTGGGGCTAGCCATGAGAGTACTCTATACCATGGGGTGCTGTGAGATACCATTAAAAAGTACTCTGTACACTGGGATATTGTGAGAAACGGTCAGAAATGCACTATGCGCTATTTGTACTCTCAACCACTTTGCCATATCCGTTTTACAATGGTTTATTTCTATATAAGTAAGTAAAGTATACTTACTGCCGTGGGGAAATTTATCATTTCTGTCCACTTGCGCAGATATCATATTTACACGACTACGAGATATATTTCATTTGAAATTAATACAGAAAGAAATGAAATATTTGTTATTGATAAATGTATGAAATATTGCAATAGAAAAGGATGCTGGTTAATTCAAGCATTTCGCTGAAAATTGAAATACGTTAGATGTTCGGATACATACACAATAATGCAATTGTATTGTATTTTAAACTTCATTTAATGTTTTCAAAAAAAAATCTATTAATAGAGAAATCTTACATACATTTGTTTCCAATTAGAAGATACAAAAGCGAAAAAGGATATTTTTGCAAAACCCCAGGTTCGTCTTGTGAATTTTAGGTCACGCATTTTATATACAATGAGAAAACTGCAGATAATCTCAATACAAGGCTATTAATTAATAGATTTCTAACTCTGTTTATGAGATATGGTTGCGTGAAAGCCAAGAATAATAAATATTAGTATTTTCTGCCTAACTACCTACTACTTAAGTATACAGGTAGTAAAATACAATTAGTGCATCAATCTCTTCACCCGACCCATCCTGCACTCTATGCTCTAGCTCTGGTCTAGAATCGATGCGCTTCGACGGTCTTTTAGTAGCACAAGAAAAAGCTATGATATCTAGTATTACTAAAGTTACTAACCATATAACAATAAAATCTGCACTTAATCTAAAATCTAAAACTTATTATATACAATTTTAACTCATTCATAGATTTCCCAGAGACGATGACCCCATCAATTATATTTTACACCCCCAACAGCCTCGAGGTATTTGTACAAGCTGAAATTGTTGCAATTTATTATTGACATTTTGTATTTTCTATGTCGTGTTATAAATACACAGGAGAAAAAACTAAACATTTCGAAATTCATTTTGCATTATTGAAACCTGAAAATAAATTAAAATAATGAAATAATTGAGGCACACGAATGCATTACACTTCTTAAGCAAAATAAATGAGGATGAAATAATAACAGGTGTGTTTGCTTTATTTTATTAATTCTCTTACAGTTTAAAAAGTAATGCTTAAATTATTTGGCAGAGACCAAGTACAATTTAAGAGTAGTTCATGTAACAGAGATACCCAATGTAAAAGTTTAGAATAAACGCAACCAATTTTGAATTTAATACATTTTCCCATTTAACATCCTGAAATACTGAAATTGACTTGACAACCCGTTGGTTTGTAGCTAAAATGACCAATTTTGAAAAAAGCAGTACTCTATTGCTCTGCATTAGTGATTAGGTTATTTTGACGTAGCAGTTAAAGCCGGTCCCTTAGTTACGCTGAGCTACGGATTCCTTCGAGTGGTAATTATTATATTTATCTAACTATTTACTTAGATTTAAAAATTTGTTTGCTCGACTAGTTTAGTTTCTCTATCATTTATAGTGGAATGATTACAATAATGTAGTTCTAAAAGTTTCTCCTTTAATGATGAGTTTTTGGCTGACCTACTTATTTACTGGTTCTACATAATACACATTATAATGAATAGCATAAGATTATCCGAGCTACTACTAATATAACGATTGATACCTATTCAACTCAACAATTTTAACTATAATCAAAATTGCAAATATTTGTATCAATTTAAAGCGATTGTGCAAACTTATCTTTACATGGCAAAATAATTTAGGGGATTTTAGTAAATATGTGAAAATAAACTTGCAAGTTTGTGCTTTGTCGAATATAAGTATGTGACTACGCTAGATACGAAAACAGATGCCTGCTCAAATCTCCATAGATATTATTGCACTTAATATAAGTTGTATGTATGGCCAATTACGCTGTCAGAAGACTTTCAGGTACATATATTACAAACTATAGAGTATTTTTGGTATATGTACAAATTATTGTTAGTTATAACCAAGGTACGGACCAGTACGTTTTAAACAGGTACCACAGACCTTAATACTAGGAGAGATGAAGCAAGCGAATTTGTTTATGAAATCTACTGCTATCCAAAAATTGACCGG
>JAQFYC010004078.1:0-18366 GCA_034694165.1 Tomocerus mixtus | reverse complement strand
ACATGGTAACGACTAACCAATGACGTGCGACTTGGACAGAATTTGGAAGCGTTCATAAGTCGCTTATAAGAGAGGATTATGTAGTACCATCAATAATCACAAATTGGAGATATTATAGTCAAAACTAAAATATTCAGGGTATTATATTACGTAAAGAAATAAGATCGTTACGTTATTTCGTGGTGCAGATGTGCAAATGTGGTGCAAATGATAGCTCTAATGACCGTTTTTACATAAAAAATTAGCTTAACTTGAATTAAGACGAATGAAAAATAGTTATTATTAGTGCATATACTATAGGCACACACGCAAATTAAAATGGTAACTCAATATTTGGAGAAAAGTTAAAGGAAATAAGCAGAAACCCGACAATTTCACTTTCACCACGTATTTTGATACCTATTTTACTTATTAATAGTATGTGTGAATATAGTAGTATCTATCAAATCATGTAATACTACTTATCCTAACGTTTACTACTTAATAGCAATTTGTAATAGTTGATCTATTCACTGATTGTGAGTGAGTCTGTATCATAGCGCTGCTAATCGTCATAATGAATATTTTTGTTTCGGAATTTTTCTCGGGCTTTGTCGCGATCCAGTTGCCAATTCTTATTCTTCTTAGCCAAAAACAAATTCGAGTCTTCGTGATTGTTTCTACGATTGTTCTCCCTTAACTGGGCACGATCTGTTGCCCAATCTTTGCCCTTCTTCCACCTTCCCTTTTCTTCGTATTGTCTTTCCTCTTCCAAAGATTGTACATTCTTATCACTGAATTTCTGGGATTTTGGACGCTTTTTAGACTTTTCTTTGTTGTAATGATCATCTTTCTCTTTAGCATATTTATGTCGTTTTTCATCTGCACTTAAATCTTTCCATTTCTTACGACTTTTCCCCTCTTCTGACGAACTCCTTTTATTTTTAAATGATATTTTTAAGTTTTCTTCCTCATCGGAGAATTTGTGATGCTTTTCTTTTTTCTCCTTTCTATACGGCTTATTTTCTTCCTCGTTTTCTCTGTCTTTATGTTTTCGAACTTTCTCTGGGCTATGTTTGTCATGTTTCTTTTGGACTTTCTCTTTCTTAAAGCTTTCGTTGCTTACTTCAGAGATGTGATCATATTGTTTGTCACTTTCAGGTTCAATTAAAACATTTTCGTTAACTGTTTCGGTTTGCTGTTGTTCTTCACTATTTTCAAGAAAAAAACTACTAATAACATCCTTTTGTTCCTCCGCGTCAAAATTATCCATATCAAATAACTCCTCATTAACGTTTTCCAACTGGAGCTCATCATCATCTTGGATTTCTTCGCTTACATCTTCCTCTTGATTGCCTTTAAAGTTGCCTTCTTCTGAATCATCACTCAATACCTCAATGTCATTATTGTTTTCAGCTACAACTTCGTTTGGCTTCTCAATTTGCAGTGTTTGCTCCAATAACTTCTTTGTGGATGAAGCTATATTATGTTTTGTCTCATATTCTTTTTTGAATTGGTTGTATCTTGCCAAGATAGCTTTCTTTTCATCTTCCCCATACTCATCGAAACTTCTTACGGCTGGTTTGTCAAATTCTCCGGATTCTTCCAGCTTAATCCTCTCCTCTGCAACTCTAGCCCTTTCTTGCTCAATGAAGTTCCTATCCAATTCATCAAGTTCTTCAATATATTTCTTTATCAAATCTTCCATTGATCTATATGTTTCATCCTTAACAAGACCCCTTTCGCGATCCTCTTCTTCTCGCACTTGACGCATTTCCTCTAACTGTTCCTTGTGGTATTGTTTTTCTTCGTATGCTTCGTTTTCTTCAATCGCGTTAATCAACTCTTCAGCGACCACCATATCATCCTCTTTCTCAAGTTCCTCTTCCAGAGCCAATTCTTCATCAGAAAGATCAGGATGAACCTGCTCATCTAAAAGTTTTTCCGATTTTTCTTCCTTCACATCCTTGGCATTGGACTTGGATCTCAATTCGTTGATCACTTCTTCCTTTAGCATAACGATGCCACCTAATTGTCTGGTTGTGTTTTGAAATTGGTCGATTTTTCTAGAAAGTTGGTCAAGACTTTTCACAACGCTGGCTAGGGCTTCGGCATGACTTGCATACGATGGATCAACAAACGGTTTATCGTTGACAGACTTTCGAGGTTCATCTGGAGCTACAGGAGCGGATGCAGGAATATTTCCCTTATCCACTGACCCTGACTGTGATTCTTGTTGGTTAGGACTTTCGAGGGGAACTGGTCCATCACTAGAAACAATAGGTTCTTCAGGCACATCTGTTGGTTTTCCATATTGGTATTGAGGAATTTGTTGGCGAAAGTCAAGTTCATCCGTAACTCCTTGAGCCTTTTCTTTTGGAATGGTTGAAAGAGGAGGCGTGTTGGGCACTTTGGCAGAATGTACTTTATCGTCGGATGGAGTTTCTACAGTTGGAGGAGGTGGGGTTGATGTTGCGGGTGCGGATACCGTTGCTTTGTACTCGGCTTCACACTCGTTGTAGGCAACTAAATTTCCAAGACCGAGTCCAATCGCTAAAACCACGGATAGCAATACTCCGAATGTCAACTTTTGGTTAAAACGTCGATTTTCTTGAAATTTATAACGTTTTGATCCTTTTCCCCATATTGGCTAAATAAGGAAAGTAAAGGTAATTAGTAGGCATTCTTATTATATATTATTAATTTGGGGACTATATATATTTGGTATAATCATATTATCCATTCATTTGCTCTATGTACTTTGTTATACATCTCTAATGTTATACATTGCATTTTTTCAAGTTAGGTTTTAAATGTGTTGAATGAACGTTCGTGTATTATATTATAAATATACAACCTGTATTTATTTTGCTCTTTTATAGCTTACTAAATACGCATACACAGGAAGGCAGCTTTACACTTCGTAATTTATTCCATATGGCATTTCTTTTGTCTTGGTCTTGATTATGCATTCGACCTTTCAGATATACTCGGAATAATATAAGCTTAATTACAGAATAATATCAGATTTATTACACTATTACTATAGCATGATTGTATAAAAAATTAAAAACTCTTATAGGGATGTGTTTTTGCATCTGAGCAACTTATCTTCCTAGAACTAAGTAGTAGTTCTATTTCAATTTATGTATTCCAGTAACTTAATGCACATCAAAACCCGGAAAATTAAACTTAGTAGGATGTGAATAGTTAACTTACCCCTTCATCAAGAACTGGAGCATTGGATAAGGGATCTCCCTTAGAATCCGTATTTGAAAGTGAGCTAACAGTGCTCATAGCCATTATGTTTGTCTTGCTGGTCCTTTTCCTTATCCCCTTATCCGAGCTTTCAATCCCCTTTTCGGATTCTGGGACTTGTTGGTAAACAGTAGCGCTGGAAGTGGACAATGAAGCGTCTTCCCCTTCGGCAGCAACTGTTTGTAATTCTCCAAGAAGATCCTCTTCAGTAGCTGAGATGACATCCGATGCCCAATTTTCAATATTAGTAATCTTGTCGTCTTGGGGCATTTGAGAATCAATGGACTTAAGAAGAGATGTAGATAAGGGTGGTCCACTCCTTCCTCCAGGAACAGCCTGATCTCCTTCCAACTCCATTCTTTCCCCTTCGTTTCTAACAACCTCTGGATTTTTTGCGGAGGCCATTTCTTCCTCGTCAAATTCGCACCAGTTTAAAGCTTCAATGCTACTAGTATCTTCGTCTAAGGTTCCTGTAGCATTCCTTGTATCCATTGTGTCAGTTGCTGACGCATTGTTATTGTTACTGCCGCTTTCTGCTACGCTATTTGGATTATCTGATGTTTCCATCTCCATTAAATGGTTAGAGGGATCTGTGGCTGCGGCAGAAGTAGCCATTCTTTCTACATTCTTTTCAAACCGAAATTAAAAAGAACATTTACATTTAAATATTTAATATATTACTTAATTCCTATTGAATTACGCAATCTAACTATAGTCTATGTATGGACAGACTGTAGACAATAGATTATTAACCTGTCCATAATAGAACATTATCCCTTTCTAATCATAATCATAAATAATTGTGTATGCATAATAATACCACACATAGTATGCAGTAATATCGAAAAAAGAAGAATTATTAAAATGAAAGTGTTGTACTGTAATTAATTTCCAAATTAAATCATAAATACACTCACCAGGTTCTTTAGCCAAGACTTTTACAGCTGTATATACGTATGGTTTGGTTGGTTTGGTTATATATGAATGTTATTGTTTACCTCCTCGTTTCGTCTGCTGCTTAATATAATATATTATAGCTCTGTGTAGCTGTGTTTGTTATGTATAGGTATTGTTATGTTATGTTGGATACTATTATATTATATAGAGTTGAATCCAATTTGCGAATTTTGTAGATTTATTTATCCTATGTGGAAATGGAGATGACAACTAAAACACAAAGTCAAAAGTTCACCACTCACCGCTAAAATGCTTACTTAGATTATTTAAGATAATATTTTTTGCAGAGATGTGTTTATTTTAGTTATAGTACACACACAGTCCACGTCCACATACACAATACAAACTGCACTTAACTTATTACTTACAAGCGTATGCCAAATACAGTAGTACAGTAGCTTACTTAAATGTTAAAACGAAAAGGTTTGGTTTGTTTGGCTTATGCCTTGCTTGGTTGTTTGTTTTTGTGTATTGCAAAATCATAACAATTCGCTAATTCATTCTTCTCAAATATCAGCTTCGACTAGAGCTGCACATTCACATTTGTGCAAATAACAAATAAGACGAATATAGTAAGCAGAATACGAAACGAAAGAGGAATCATACCATAAGCATCATGTGAGCGAGCTAGCTCTTCTATTATTTATTTCTAGTACGTGTTAGAATGCTACTCTATTCCTCTTCCTATAAGAATACAATACATAGTATAGTGCATTAACTTTTGTATGGATTATGGATGAAAACAAGCAAGCATGGCATAAAGCAAGAGCAAGGGTAGATGTAGAGGACAGGGCAGGGATATGAACTATACTTATGATAGGACAACTAAACGAATGCTGTTCATCGTTAGTTCACTTATAATAACAACTCATTTTACTTTTGCTTACTACTGTACTATGGTAATGTAATGATGGCCTATCATACGTGTATGATTGATATTGATGGAGACTTTTGTTCATTCTTCGCAAAAATACGTGTCTTCGGTTATATTGAAGCAGAAACGTTTCGCTTACCTAATCTTTATTTTATAATTACATAAAGTAGTACATGTAATGTCAAGAGCTGAACACTTTTAAGGTTGGAAAACGCATTTATCTTTAACCATAGGACCATAGTAGTCCAGTCCTGATAGTTCACTGATATTGTGATACATATTCCTTTATGGAAACAAAACATACAATTACACAAAATAAAAGATGAATTTGCGACATCGAGATGATTATATAAAAATATGTGATAATATCTGCAGCTTATTAATGTAGTAGTCAGCAGTTGCATTTCCTCCTAGTATTCCAGATCTAGTTCAGCTCCTGAATAAAATCTATTTCATATCACATCAGATTTAGCATGACCTTTAACCAAGACTTTATAGTAAGACATGAAATGAAATGAGGCTAATTTGAAAGTCAGAGGTCAGCCAGAGCAAACCAAAATGTGTTGAAACATGAAAGAGTTTTTGAATTCTTTTGTGTTGTGCTCTGTATTCCTACAAGTAATGTTATACTTTCATACAATGCTTTGTTATATTTTTCCTTCTTGACGTATTAAATTACTAATGGTATTTCGTGTTGTGTAGTGTGCCTTACATAGACTTCAATCTGTATAATGATTCGAGTCAATACAGATATGTAAGATCATGTTCGAAGATGGTATTGACAATAGTAAAGATCAGGTAGGCATATATAATGCATATAAAGAAATTCTGAAAAGCAATTTGTACTAATTAAACACAAATGATATTGAGTTAACATAGAACTTGCGTATAAAAATAATGTTTAGTTAGCTATCCGACTCAAATAACAACTTTAATTTAATTTCACTATGTTCTATTTGGCTGTTATAAAATAATTGAGTAGCTATTATGGCATCACATGCAATAACACACCATCTTTAATTATCTACTTAACTAGCTTATTATGACTCTTACTGTGTAATGCTTGCTTATGCTAAATGTAATTGTGGAAGTAAAAGTATAATTTTTAATGTGTGCTGCAGAATTTAGGGTGAATCTCTTTTTGTCCATAAGTTTGCTGACTCCATTACATAACTTTTTGCTTACGCTAGTCAAAAATGAGATACATTTTGTTAGTAAATAAATATATGCTTATTCAATATGTAGCAGATTGTATATATACCAATATGAATATGATAGATTATAAATTCTTGTGTTTAATACTAGAGCAGGGCACGGAGTAGATAATATTATGTCTTTTAAATACTTACTACATCCTGTTAGGCAACAGGGTAAGTACTATATTATGTTGTATTCTACCTAGTACCTATAGCTGTGCTATGTTATACTGTAACCTATTACTTAAGGTACTATTACATAAATATGACATTAAAATTGTTCTTTTATGATGTTTATAGATTTGCCTAAAGAATTGTTTCATTATTAGGTAGGCTATAATTCTTATTCTTATTTGCGAATAAACAAAATTGGTACTGGGTGCATAAAATTGATTGAATTAAAATTATTATTAACTTGAATTTCATAGCAATGCAGATAGTAATCATATTGTGTTACTTCAAGCATCTAAATCCAACTAAACTAAATATATTAACAACTCTGCCCCATGTACACACGTATATCATTGTAGATATTTATTATAAATAATTTATCTGCTCTGATTGAAAAAGGGAATTACTACAGAATTCTGACCTCCTGGCACTGAAAGAACATCCTCATTTAAAAGCGAAATCCTTTAGAGACTCATTTCGTCTAATTTATTTGTGTATAACAATTTGCGTTGATATTGGTTAATGTGACACTATTTTGTAATACATATAATCGCATTACTCTACTAATAAATACAACAGTATTCTTCTTGAGTTATACGCAGAAAAGTTTAACATATAGGTATATGGAAAATTATAGCACAAGAGGTGATTACTTAGCTATCCCTAATTCGGGAATGATAACTAATCTCACAATTATTAATAAAAACCTACCTGAAGATATGTTTGTTTGTGTAACGTTATCTGTTAATGAATTTAATATCGCAGTTTCAGGGAAACATCATGTGAATGTCAAGTCTTTACTGATTGCACATCAAAACAAACAGATACATCATTTTTGACCCGTCTAAGTCTAATACAGTGATGTAGTCGAGTGCTTTGGAGTGAAACAATTGTCCTCCCATACAATGGTAATGCACATATGCTTCTCGAAATTGATTGGCGTGCTTGAAAAGTTTAAAAAAAAAACAATTTAATTCCTAAATCTCATTAATAAGCGTATGTACGAGTATGTATGATTTATGACAAATGTTCTGAATATTGCAAATATCGAAATTAGGTATTATCTATATGTACTAACCACTGTGAAGTACCTTCGTTAAGAGTACTGAAGAAACTATATAAATAAAAATGTCTTTCCATGAAACCGTTACCATTACGTGTTTGTTGTCAACATGAAGTCTTTAATTATTATTGCAGTTTTGGCAGCCGTTGCCGAACTTTCCCATGGACAGTGTAGGTATCTAATATTAAACATTACCTACGACCTACATGCAAAGATTTGTATTCGAGAAATAATTTTTGTCTGGGCAGTTTCTAATATCCCCTAAAGGAATTTTCCTAAAATATTGATTACTATTAATTTTCAATTATTAATTTAAATTATAATACAATATAGCTTCACTAAATTGAGCAAGCCTTTGACTTATAAATACTATTGTATCTCAATATGCATGCTAGCGAATGCAGCTAGCGCTAGCATGCATATGTACTGTACAGCTAAAAAAAACTGTCATTGTCCCCTTATTTACTATTTTGCACATTTAAATTTTGAATTCATGCATATTAACCTCAATTTCCGATTTAAAACATGGTAGTTGTGAGTTAATGGCATTTTAAAATATATCTAGTGGTCAGCTGGGACGAATTCATCCAAGCTACGACCCGGAACGGTTACCCCGCACCAGCATGGGACCAATACAACGCTTTCATCGTCTCCATCGAACAAAAAGCTCTTATCTCCTCCAAACAAGAGGCTGCTATGGCTTTAACTCAATATCTTCATGAGTCTGATGGTCTTCGTGCCAAGAGAGAATACAGATGTCAAAATAACGGCTGTCCAGGAGAATATGAAACTCCAGGATGTGACAGAAGTGGACAAAGATATTATGGCCGTGGTTACATTCAGTTGACCTGGTGTTACAATTACAGACAGGCTTCCATTGAACTTTATGGCAATGACTGGATGCTCGATGACACCGATGCCGTCGCCAGAGACGAATACATTGCTTGGGATACTGCTTTCTGGTTTTGGCGTGTTAATGTAAGTTAATTTATTTTGAAAAACATACACCTTAGTTGCATTATCATAAACGAAAAAGTGTGCTAATTTTCCCAAATTTGCAGGTACATTGGGCCCCTGGTGTTCAAGATGGTAGATTTGGTGCATCCACGCGAGCAATTAACGGTGGACTTGAATGTGATGGAGCTTTCCAACATATCGCAAGAAAAAGGTTCGAAATGTACAACATCGTCCGCGGTGCTTTCGGTCTCGGAGGAAACGGTGACGAACGTGGATGTTACAATTAAATTAATAAACGCAACGGACTCAACTTAATTTGTAGCTTTAAATTCAACTTAATAAAAATGTTTTTACCTGAACACACTCTATAAGCACAGCCAAAATTTTTCTTCCGAAAGTATAGGCTTTTAGACATAATTTTACCAATTTGCTGGATATTTTCAGCCACATTAGTAACATACATACTGGTAACATACAGTACTCATATTCATAAAAATATTTTCAGTATTAATGAACTTTTATGTGCCATATAATTGTATATCTCAAAAGAGGAATCATGAAAAACTGATTAGTTAAATGTGGTCTTACTGTTGCAAGTTAAGCTGCAGATACATACCTGTTTTCGTGCTATACTGTACATAATTGTAAGTATAAATAAATATAATTACGTAGTAGCTATATAGGTAATAGTATGTGTTAATATACATTTTATCTGTTAGGAGCTTATCTATAGATAAAACAATTGGACTTCCCAGGTAAGTAAGGTATCTAAACATAATTGGTTGGCAATAAAAATGTGTATTGTGTAAACTAAAAATATGAAGTTTATGCGCTGGAATATTACCGCTAATAAAGGTTGACATAATGTAGATAACACAAAGAGAAGTGCCTACCATGTAGGCGTGTATCCACTATAATACTATTTAGTATCATACATCTTTTAAAGATTACAGATGAAATTGAAGTATATTCGCATCATACATGAGACTGATAGGAAAGTACAATTATTAATCATAGCTAGCCGTTCTCAGTTATTTAATTACCTTTCCCAAGTCACATTGTAATTAACTGCTAATGAAATTAGCAACTAGACATTTCCATTAAGATCATGATTTTGATGATTCTTTTTCCGTTTCCTTGTTCTACAGTAGTTTGCTTCTGCTTTCACCTTTCCCTGTGTTACTAAGCGTATATTGTAGCATCGCAACGCATTGCTTGTGCATTTAACAGCCCAGTAATGCAAATATCAGTAAAAGGAATATCCATCTATGATAATAAAACTGTATATGTACAATGAATATAGATGGAGACCTAACTATGTATAAACTCGTAATACAATTTAATCCTTTTACCATTTATGTAGTTGAAATTCTCGACTGTCTAATAACTTTCCTGCAAATAGGAGACAGGCAATGCAATGCAAGGAGACAAGTTTGCTAGCAAACGACGGCAATAATGTTACGTAAACGAATAAAGGAATGCACAACAAATACAATGCCTACTGTTGTAATACGGTACAGTAAATACTACATTTACTACTATATATCTACAACATATACGTAGAATTTGTCCAATTAAATAGTATATGTGCATACTCCAACTGAATTTGTTCTTCTCAACATGCAAAGTCATCTAAATTCTCGTAGGCAGTACAGATAGGTAGATAATAGGTAACTCGGAACCGAGAGGAAGGAAAGCGGGCAATTTCTCGCTGTAGGCATCCAACTACTGTGTGTGTTAGCCTTCAGTATTACTTACGTTAGTATTGCATGAATATACACGATGTTAATGCTACCAACTAAATACAATGTTCGCCTAGTAAAGTACAACATGTTTGATGAAGATTTCCATATACCTTTGCGGTTTGTGTCCTCCTGGAATTGTAACTGTGGAGATTGAGGGAAAGACAAACTCAATTACTACATATTACGTATTATACAGATAGTAAGTGCTATACTGCTTTGCTAGATAGTAAAACTACAAGATTTAGGCACAACTTCCTATTACGTGCACACAGAATGGTACTACTGGTACAAAGCATAATTAGATGGTTATTAAAGTTAGGATGTTCCTCAATGTAGAATTCACAAATTTTGTGATACTCATTAACTTACATAATGTTATAATACCTACATATATACACAAATGCATATAAATTATAGTTAGCTAGCTACTAGGATACTTACTAATGTAGATATATATGTAGAAGCACGCTAAAACATTTTACTCCATTAATTTTTGTAGAAAGGTTCACATTACAGGTAAAACTTAGATGATTTAATGGAATAGTCAGAAGTCAGAATTTATTCAGTCCAGTGTAGTATAACTCTATGCACGGTATAAAGTAATACGAGAGTGCTGTGGTAAAACAATCACAGTGACTGGTTGTCTATCAATCTACCTATTTCACTGTCAGTGCTTTAAGTATGAGTAAAATGTAAATGAAATGTATTGATGTGATGTCCATGATAAACGTTAAAATTATTAGTCAATTAAAATGCTAAAAAGTTAGGTACGTTGCGTCAGGTAAGCTTTAAGGTACAAAAGCGCTAGTCACTATACTACTAATATTCAATTTTTCAGGGAAACTAGTAATTATTAGCTGAATGATACATTTCACCAGTTTGATTGAAGTTCAATTTGAACCTTTGAATGATCTATAGGTATGAAGGATTTATTTAACTTGATTTTCCCAAGCTGTTCACTGTTATGTAGACCCATGTAGCTAAAATGATCAGTATTATTCAAACCTGTAGTACAAATATAGCCAAGTAGTATTCTTAGTTTGCACTTGCAGTGTCCACGTATATTCACATGAGAAACTATAATTTCCAATCTAAATGTGATGTAAAAATACTCCCAGTTAATTAGATTTATTATCGATTAGCTACTAATACTGCTACTGTATTACATTAAAAATCTTGAAATTCACACAAAGCGATAATGTACAGAATATGCAATAGGCAAAATTCCACATTAACTAGGAATACTAGTACCTACCTCGATGTGTTTTCAAAGATTCTAGCAAATCTGAAATCCAAAATGAAATTACTGATAACGTGATAAGAATTTCACTGGGCCCACATAAAGATACTGATTTCATTTATTTTGCCATTAATTAAACATACTGCCTTGCCTAGATGTACATAACAAAATAACTTACATACTGGGGACAATAAGTATACTTATACATACTTTTAGTAAAAATTCGCTGTCTGACAACACAAACGTAAATGGGAACACATGAGCTAGCATCCGTCTATTTCCATTACTCCATATTGCGTAAAGTATTGTGTATGTACATATAAATTCTGTTGTAGTTAGGAAACACGAAATTATAAGTCATGCAAAGCAAAGCAAAGCAATGGGCTCTTTGTGAGTCAGAGCAGGGAACTTAATTCCAGAATGGAGGAAGAGAGAAGGAAGGTATGGAACATGTTATTCTGTCTTGTGTCTGTGTACTGTATTGTAATAGTAGTAATGAGCTAGGAATGGCATGCGATGCCATGGCACAGAAACCCCTATGGCCAAATCTCCTTTCAGATTCCCAAAAACCGTCAACGAAACTGAACTGAAATGTTCACTTAAAAACTTCTGAACGCAGATTCTTCGTACTCACTCATCTAGCATATCGTCCACATAAAAAAGAAAGATAGGCTCATGAACAAATAGGATTGAAATTTACTTTCTTTGCCTTCATTCCCTAATAGTATTCGTTACTTTGCTTCACTCTCTATTCTATCCCAAACTGAAACTGAACCTGGCTTGAGCTCAGCTGAACTGTTTTTTCTTATATTATTATTTTTGCTATTACTATTACTATAAGCACACAGTTATCATGTTTTGCATATTATTAACTAACGTTAGGAAAAGATAGACAGGCAGACGTCTCATCGCTTGTCTTCCATTTTTTTATAATAAAATCACATGACATTCCTTTTTTCTCAAGAGAGTACTGTAAATATTAGTTAGGTAGGTTGGTAGGCAGTAGGTAGTGTATATAGTTGATTGGTGGGTGAACTAAGCTTGCAACTGATACAAGCAACAATATTTTCCCTTAATAGTACCACTATTTTTCTTTAAACACGTACTACTTGGTTGATTTCCTCATATGCTTTGCTATAGGTAGAGAATAATGATATTGGAATAATAGACTGTCACTTTTTAAAATGACTAGACATCTCCAGCAGTCCTCTACTAACTTACTTAGCTAAAGCAACTCAAACCCACGCGACTGTCATACATGGCAAACAAACTACTTCAAAAAATGAATACCCACCTACCACACATACTTATTGTTAGTTGGATACCTTATGATAGCATAAAGGATAAAGGCAGGTAATGGAACTAGTGCAGAATATTATGCGTCTTGCCTCAATTCAACAAAAAACGCATTCTCTTCCCCGTTTTACAACACAGGCACTAAATCTCTCACTCTTTACCTTGGGAAAATAAAAATACCATATCACATCACAGCCAACAGTATCAGCATCCAATTCAATAGAACTGGGACCCCACATTATAACTGCCTAGTATACTAAATATGTATGCCCTACCAATATAGCTTATACTAAGGCCATTATTTTATCTCTTCTATACATATAAGTAGACAATTCAAACGCAATTATTTGCACACTTTTTGTGCATATAAATATAGAGACACTTCATGTATTGGTTAGCTATGCTCTGATATATTGGTACTGGACTGGGAGAGAGTTCTTTGTTTATATATTTGGTATTCCATTTCCTGGTTATTATCTCACAACTTTACATACGTTTGCATGTAATACGAAAATGCGTATCTAGTTAAACTACTTACTACTCATTTAGTCATGTTATGTCAGTTCTGCAGCAGTACATAATATATAGTAGTACCATCATCATCATGTTAATACTTACTACTCGTATAAATGATATACCTACATAGGCATGGTTAAAACTACTTATCTGGAACAGTAAAATGTAAAGTAAAGCAAAATCGTGATGTATTTGCAGCACCTAAAATCTTTAAAGGCTAAAAGAAGTCTATTAGTGAAGTCAGCTATGTACATGTAACATTGTAAAACAAAGATAATAAATAATGCAGGAACAGATAGACATGCATTTAGACAAGCGGGATTCCCCCATAAGCAAATTAATATATAAACAAATTGTATTTCAGGAAACGGTTATTTTGTCGCTAATACTAAATATTAGGTTCTAGTACTTGTCTTCTTTTAATTAGTTGCCCATTATTTCTATAATCTTGAGTACAGTCAGCCTACTGGAAATACCGTTAAGCTATTCATACATTCAATTAAACCAAAAATATTTTATTGAGTATGGATTACGAGTCATTAAAAATCGGTGTCCATTTTACACTGTGACCTTTTTTCTCCTAATAAGTCGTGGATTTATTTACTTTTACCTTTATCGTTCCTTTCGCTTATAAAATTTTAAATGCAATGTTTTCTTATTACTGTGTCTTAAGACAACCTTCTTTTATGAAGATAGTGTACTATTAAAGTATTTCCCCCCGATGAATATATATCGGTCGTAAAATACCTTTTCGTATCATGTTGTGTCTTTGTAGTTTAGTAAATGAAGTATAGCTGGCAATGTTTGCATACAAGGCAGATGAAAACATGATACTTATATATATTGAAAAATAATTATCCGATCTCATAACGTTTGTCAAAGACGCAAGGCAAATGTATATGTTTATACAATGCTTATAAAAAATGTAAGTGAAGTTTGAAGCTTAAGTGTTATTATATTTACTATTACCTCGTACATTTTACGTAATATTATTATCATGCTACCTTACCTTTAGACTTTGATTTTCCTCAGAAAGATTAGACTATTACTGTGTTGGAGATATGGTAAAATATAGCCCAGGTTTTAGGTTATCATTTTCATTAGAAATAAAATGTAATAATGCACAGTGATCGTTTGTAGATGTGTAATATGGAGTAGCAATGCAATTTAGAGAGAAATGTAAAGGAAACACGGTCACGATCATAATTATGCAGCCCGTAGCTCTGGTTAATTCAGGAATTAAGTTCGTGTTAATTCTCATTTTTCAGTTTCTCTAGAATTAATTATAAAGAATGTGAATTTCAAATTTTTTCATTAAATATACCTAAATGAATATGTAAAGCTAAGGATAAGAATGTTTGTAAGCGAGAGTATACTACAACAATAAATGTAAAATGAACCTCCACTCAGCCTTGTTCTGCTCTCTCCTGATGCGATTTTATTTAAATAAACATTTTGACACTACCCGACTTAACTTGGCATTTTGGCATTTCGCAGTTTACACTCGTCGGCTCTCTAACTCATTTTGTTCATTTAATTTTATGGAAATCGATTCAGCTCATCGATTAACATCTTTCCGGATGAAATGCTTGCTGGTACATATTTGTATATCACCTACCAATGTACTGTCGCTTTTTTGTTACATATGTATTTCCATGTAGGTAGCGTAAGCATGGAAGTATACCTAGGTTAGTTAATATCAATATGTCGAGGCAGCTACGGCAATAGTTTTTGTATGGAAAAGGTATTGTTGCATAAATCTGAATATAGATTGTGAGCACAGATTCTAAATATTCTATGTACTATTCACAGCTACATTAATATTCAATACACAGGAGAAGCGAACAAACATATGCACACGATCTCAAATTACAAAATGTTATTAGCTGCTTAGAATATTCCTGCGAAAAGATTTGATTACCTGACTTGACACTGAGTCTTACTACAATACTATTGATATTCCTACCCTACCAACCATATGCACAATACAACCTCTAAAATAATAATATGAAGCACAACATGTTTCTATACATAAAATGAATTATGTCTAGCAATGATATACACATGTCGTAGGATACTTAAGCTTTTTCTTGCAACTTTTAAGGTAAATTCCTTCACAAATATCTGTACGTGAAAAATGTTATTCCTTTTTAATTACAACCTATTTACAACGTTTCGCATTGGATGTTAGTATATTTGTTTGCAAGTTTACTAAAGTATACATATATGTATACTGCATATAATTGCAACCCCTAATGTAAGGTAAATAATTGAGAAATCATACAATTTTCAATGAAATTTTATTATAACTCATAGAGTGGATAATTTTTCATAAAATTTAAAAGAAAAACAAGCTGGTGTTCCATTGTATGAATAGTTCCTGTGCCTATGACACACAAAACTCGATATTTGGGTACCTGCTTTAGGGCAAGTATAAGTATTTATAC
Organism: Tomocerus mixtus; assembly: GCA_034694165.1. NCBI lineage: Eukaryota > Metazoa > Arthropoda > Collembola > Entomobryomorpha > Tomoceridae > Tomocerus > Tomocerus mixtus. The sequence goes on along the minus strand of JAQFYC010004078.1, from coordinate 2,667 downwards.
GTATCTAGTATCTAGCGAACTGAACCTACAAGTAGAAAATAAAATTTCCTGTTGCTTCTGGCAATCTTATTACCCTGTTCCAACTAATAGCATATTTCTCTGTTAAGGATCAAACTAAAATCACTATACACAGGACAAATAATATGGCTACTAAATAACTGAGTAAATACTATACGACTGGTATGGTTTGGCTCAGGCCTATACTTATTTAGGCATATGTATGACGGTGGGAGTCAGAGAGTCTCAATTATCTCATCCACAAACAGATAGAAAGCCATTCAACTGAGGAAGAGTGCATTTTCCTTTCCTCCATCTCCAATCTTACTTAACAATAAGTATGAATAACCTGAAAGGAAAATCCAACTGTGCTATGCTGGTTATGGCTGTGGTGCTGTGCGGGGATGTTGTGTTGTCATGTTGCATAACCTGAGCCTATTTAAGTGCTGACTATTTTCTATGGATAAATTGATGAAGTAACTAGCTTTATGTATATCAAAGAAAATTTCCTACCAAAGCCAACTACAGAAACACTACAGAAGAGAATGCCCACTTTAGTTTGAATTGAATTAATACTATTTATTATCTTAAATACACAATGAAGCCTAATACTGCAACAATATCTATAATTTTGGGTTTTAATGATACGGTACAGCTTAAAGATAAATAAAGCTATACAAAGACAAGTCAGATCAATTCAATCCACAAGTTGTTACTTAACTAACTAACGATAAGTGCTTAATATATATGTTGAATTTGAATTAAATCTCGACATAGAACAGCTAGTAAAGAATAAAGATTTCAACATGTGTTACATACACATACACATACGAGTTAAATGTAAGTGTAAGTGAAGTCTTGTAAAAACTAAAGGGGTTTCCTTTTTCCTTACAGTGGATGCATTACGTTACATAAAATTTGCTTTTCGTACACTCAACCAGAAGAAGAGTTGAGTTGACTTACATCACATCACATAATATTATTGTTATCAAACTCATGCGGCATGGCACGGAATAGAAACGCTCGCTTTGGGTTTCCATTGAAATTGGTCTTGCTGTTATTAACATAGCACAATGTATGTACACTGTACACGTTCACAAAATAGTCATCGTGTAGGCTGAGATTTGTATTTAGTATTTAATATAAAGATTCCTTGAGCTTGACTCGATCCATGAGTTTTCCATTAGCGAACTATGTGTTTGTTGGTTTGATTCAAAGACGCAGGCATAAGCCATGCTAAGTCAGACTCCATAATACATACAAACTCCAGCAGTTCACTTAAATTCGTTCGTACCGATATTTAACGATAGCACATACTTTCATACTTTTACTTGCATACCTAGCAGTAATGTGTGTATCAGTATATGTCCTTATGCATCTAATGTACATTAGACATTACATTGAATTACATTACATTACTATTACGTTATTAATATTGCATTGAGTTACATGCAGCATACATAGCAAGTTGTTCAGTACGTGTATTAGTACGTGTGTAGTGTGTACTTTTAGTAATAGTTAAAGTTAAGTAAGGTAGATAGACTGTATGTAGTTTCGTTTAGCTAAGTCAGAGCCACGCCAAGCCAGTCTGCTTTGGTTTTCGTTCATATAATATTCTCTACTACTGTACATAAGCTCTCACATTATATTGATAATAAAATATAAAATTCTACGAGCTGACTAGTAGACTAGACTTTAGTTTTATGCCGCTGGATTGGACTGGACTGACTATGAGAGTTCGAGAGAAGAGCATTAGTGTGAGTAGACAGAACAAAACTGAACTGAACAACTCGACTCGTTTGCTCTGCTCCATGGTTTTCCTTTGGTTTCCTTCGTTTCGTCACGTTGACTGAGCTATTTGCTTGTTTGGTTGCTTTGCCTTGCTTTGCTTTGCCCTTACTCATCCGACAACTCGCTAGTTCAGTTCACTCTCTTCTCCGTGTCTCCTGAGCTAAGTCCTGTGCTTCCTTTACTCTGACTTGACAGTCAATCTCTGACTCAACTCAATTCAACTGACTGCCTCTGCCTGCGAGCTTCAGTCTTCAGGAGCAATTAGCCGAAAGGGAGAACCAAAAACAGATCACTCACGTCATTCTCCAGTTTAGAAATAAGAAATTCATTCAGACAAACATTTCTTTTAAAAAGGTTATCTACTTAATAGCAATTAGCGGTTGTCTAATCTCAACCAAACTGGACTTAACTAGTGGGTGGACAACTAAATTGAATTGAGACAACACTAATCACACTTTACTTAAACCTGAGTTCCTTAAGTAATTTTAGTTGTTCTGAGAACATCAAAAGTCAAAGTCAAAGTCAAAATCAACTTAACCTAAATATCTGCTACGATATCTTTGTACTAGAACATTCGTTCATACAAGAGACACTGATTCGTTTACCTTACTTTGCTTGACTTGACACTACCATTTATTTGGTTTCCTTTTATTTACTTAAAGTGCTTGGAGAAAAAGGCAAAAGCTAAATCATTATCGGTCAGTGTTCCCGCAGTGATGTTATGTGTGCTCCTATTCTGAATAGTGTCTTTATTGTCTGATGTTTTTGTGAAATTTGCATAAATCTACTGTTTTTACTTTATGCAAACGTGAGGAAACGTGGTATAAAAGTATAATAGCTAACATCAGTAGAAGTCCAGACATTTTCACCAAGTCAAAG
>JAQFYC010004077.1:0-18370 GCA_034694165.1 Tomocerus mixtus | reverse complement strand
GAGTGTTTACAGACACACAGACAGACAGACATTGCGATTACATAAGCCAGCCTCGCACACTCGGGCGGGCTAAAAAGGAAATAATATTTATAGAAATAACAACACTATTTCAATCTCTATGCAATATTACAAAATATGTATACAAATAGGGAAAATGAAGTAGTTGTATGTACTACATACAAATACAATGTACAGTCGTACAGTATAGTAGGATTTACAATGACAGCTTCAAAATAATACTAACAGTTATTTTAGTATATGCCATCATAGAAATTTCGAATAAATCTTGGCAAATAGTAAAAGTAATTATTCTATTAGAGCTGAGACGACCACAAGAGATTCATATCCCCAGTGCAGATAACACTAAATACAACAAAGTGGAGGAAAAGTGTTTATATTTAGGGAAAGATAAGATAGCGTTAGTTAGTAAAGTAGCCATTTTCTCGAGCCTAAGGAATCACATCAGACTTGTTCTTGCTATTGCTGCGAAAGAAAGTCAAGAAACCTTTATTTGAACAGAAGCCTGAAGTTCAGATCTTATTGTTAGTTCAGTTCAGTAAACTTAAGATGTAACGAAAGGTTTTCGAGTTGGAGTGTTCATTGTGGAGTAGTACAAATATGTGTGTGTGTACTGTAGTAGTCTAGTAAGTAGGAAGTATATACAATAGTAGTCACAAGAACTAAAAAGATGAGAGGGGCAGAAAGAGAGTGCGTTTGGTTCTGTTCTGTCTGTCTGTGTACTTATCTTGTTAGCTTAGGAACTCGGAACAGATGAATAAGATAGGTAGACAGACACTAACTCCATTACTATTTCCTTATACTAAATCCTATACTATACTTATAAGGGACTAAAAACATTTATAAGAGTACTGTAGACTGTAGCTACTTATAGGTACATAGTAAACTGGAGGAATTTCATAAGATATTTCAGGAGTTGGAGACTAGTTAGAACTGACTTAGCCTTGCATTAGAGTGAGTTACTATAATATCATATATTTCCATCAGTCTATCATATCTCTAGAGAATCCATCAGACTCAGCATAAAAAAATGACATACCTGCTTATATACATTCAAGATATATGTGTTGCAGGTAAAGTAGACATCTCAGGGCAATATCCATACTGCATAGGCAATTTAGATAGCAAATATATTATGTAAATTATTTAGGAAATATTAACTGAAACTAACTAAACAATTTTCTGATCAATTTGATATACAGAACCCGAAAAAATGCATTTGGATGCCTTCTTAGCTAATATTTTTTATGATACGTAGTTGCCAAAAAGTCACGATAAGATCAAATATTTTCTGAACTATTAGGAAGTAGGCAGAGATATGTATTTTTTCGGATTTTGTGTACCAAAATTGATCGAAAAACTGTGTGGTTTGGCTTGGCTCAGTTAAAATATTCCAAAAATTTTACAAGCATTTTGAAAATTTTGATATTTAAATTGCTGGGTGGGATATCTACTTGGCCTATAACATATGTATAACTTACCTTTATGGTTAGGTAAGGTATGTATACATGTATGTTTGCACTTTCCTTAGCTTCTCCTGTCTTAGCGGATTGATCTGACTCTGGCCTGCTGGTTCGTTCTGTCTTTCTCCTTTCTAGCTGAATGACTATGCTATAGAGTTGAGTTTGAGTTATATGACTATGAGTTTAGTTTGGTTCAACTCCCTCTGCCCTATCTGCCCTTCTCCAGAACCATAAGTAAGGACCTTTCATACCAAAAAAGTCACTGCGTCCGATCCTCTTTCATTTCCGTCTTTTACTCTAGAATCCTAGACTTCTACTTTCTCCACAGCAATAACGCTTTTTGGTTACTTACTACTACTATACGTTCGACCGTATTACTCTAGCTATTCACTCAACTTCTTATTTCCCCTAAAAAATTATTTCTGGTTCTGTTCTGGTAGTCCGATTCTTGTCAGGAACGTTTTAGTATGTACTAAAGAAAGAACGAATACTATTGATGGTATAACATTTAGGAGAAAGTAGGAAATGACACATAAGTTAAGGAAAGAAATTCCCGGTAGACTCGTTTCACAATGTGACTTGTCCTTCATTGTCACTTTCAAGTCAATTCCTTTGGAGCGCTTGATCTGTTCGACAATGCATAAAAGAAATGACACGCACGGTGAAAGTAGAAACAGGTAAAAGATTTCGCTCACGCTGGCTTGGCTTAACACTAAATATTTGTACATAAGTTGTTTATAGCATGAAGTACATAGCTAAAATATTGCTTTACTTATTTAAAACACGTGATTGTACTTTTAATAGTAACTTTGAAAAAGAAAGCAGTTCTTGTTTTATTCAGGTAGGGGTAAGTTAAAATTGCAATTATGTACTTAAAAGATTAATTTCTCTATGAAAGTGTAACTTGACACTAAAAGGATAAGGGGCTACAATTATTCCTCAAGAGTGCCATATATGTTTCGTATGTATAATTTAAGGGCAAAGGCCAAACGATTGCATAATGTGTAACTACTTAAATGAGTTCTAATTCCTGGAACTTGTATCATAATAGAGTGAAAGTATTGGAAGGTATTAAGTGCCTGCTAAAGTGTATGTTTTTAGACTTTTTCCTAGAATACGCTAGTATGTATAAATATAATACTAAGATTTACAATTTACTTAAATAGTACAGTAGAGTGTACAAAATGTGCATAGTTCAGCTGAACATTCAATAGGAACATTATTAGGCTAGGCAATATTATTACGTAATACATCAAATGCACAAAGCCTTTTGTGTTGCGTTGCTTATGAAATATTTGACTATAGTGAAATGAAGTGAACTGAACATGAAGAGAGAACACTTGAGTTTCCTGCTTCACTAGTTTTATAAAAGCATTCATTCAGGTTGGAGTGTTCTTGAAACGCTGTTGAGATTCCCTTTGTTGTGATGAAGTGAGTTTTCACTTTAAGATTGATTAAAAATTACATCACGAACTCAATGTATTTAGTTTCTTACAAAAAGTTTCCATGAATAATATTCAATATGGCACAGGAACAGAAAGAAAGTTTACAAGAATCTTTACGTAAGCACTTTCTTCTAACAAATATTTTTCTTCTACAATTTTTCAAAGGGTAGAATACATATCACTTACAATTTTACAATATACTAATATAAAGTGGTTCTTAATTTTATACAACATCAGAAATTGACATAAATTCTGGTACAATTGGAATTGACAATTTATAAATAAAAAGTCTACCATAGCATGTACCTATATTATACTATAGTATTTCGAAACATTACTTATATTTTTGAAATTAGTTTCTGTAGGTTCCTACGTAAGTTTGTTGTGACATTATGTTCGCCTAGTTCTTTGATGTCCTATTTCGTGCTGGAGTCATAAGTTTTGGAAATCGGACACACGAGCGGACACAGCAGCTGCAAGGATGCAATTTTACGATACCAAGGTACCTATGGACCCAATAATAGAGGAAAACGTAAAAGTGAACGAAATGTAATATATGAAAAGGGACAGGCAGGATGACAGAGCATTATATTGACCTTGGTGTGCTTACGATTCCATGTTCTGGAATCATATCTTCTCTATATAAATATATTTTGTATTGATATTATGACACAGTCGCCATTTCTTCGGTTTACTGTTTAAGGATAACTTTGCACTTGGTCTAGATACGCTCTTGTTACCTACATAAATACATATATTCTGAAAATATATTTGTGTGTAGGGATATCATGATTTGTGATTTCATATTATGTATCTGTACATACTGTGATATATTGTAGAAAATGGGTAGGATACACACACAATACTTAACATTAGTTATGTAGTACATATAAATAATAATAAAATATCGATGGGTAATACAGTTATGTCATGTCCGCCTATGTATAAGTTATGTACGTATATGTGTGCTATACATAACTAGGGTGTTTATTAGTATATGAACTTTCGCCATTTCTCTTCATTGATTGATGCTAGATGCTATGCTCTCATTTCCTATCTTTTGGCGAAAAATTGTTCCGTCTCATTCTCGCACTTTCTTTCTGCACCCGACTCATTCTTTTTTATGTTCTACGCTATGAGAATGAGTTCAGCTCAATTCAGCTGCTTTTCTTTTTCTTCGGTCTCATTCTGAAAACTCTTAGCCATTATCCTCAGACCGTATAGTTCCGCATGTTTGTCCGTTCTCCTTCGGTACATATTTCCTCTACTGGATTTTTAATTACGTTTCAAGTATACAATATAGCGGGGTTAAGTATTTTAACACTTAAGTAAAAATTAGCCGTAGTCTTTAAACATAACATTAAGTTGCGAAAAATAAATGTCTACTAAATACATATACTGTATAGGTATAAGAAAATGCAGGTGAAAGTCTTCATGTAGATTTCTCGAATATAGTATTCTAAACTTCATTATTTACCTATTTGGAAATTCTTTTAAGTAAGCGTACCTAGTACCTACTGAACTTAACTTAGTTATGACATCCTTATTAGTTGTCAAAAGTAACTTTGCAGGGAAATTAAACGAATTTCCGGTAAATTATTCATGAAATTTCTTTATTTGCTTATCACATTTGGAGCGACAGGATATGGAAATTAGTTTTCGATAACTGTGAGCAACAGAACGTTCTGAAAGGGATAGAAACAGTTTCTCCTTCCTCAGTTCTAAGGAAACTCAACAGTTTTAGACAAATGATAAATTGGTTGTATGCATATAACAGTGTCCAAGTCGTGAATTGATTAACCGTCAAACCAACAGCCAATTTGTTTATATTGCATTTGCGATTTCTGTGCTGAACTGGAAAACTTACAATCAGCACAAGTTTTCCTGAACTGGGTGAACTGCAGAACAGAACAGAACAGGAACAGTTTTTGTTCATGCTATGCGGATGTTTGTCTTCAGGCATTCTATAGTCGTTTATAGTTTATAGGTACAAATAGTACACATACAGAGTTAATATTGGCCTTATTGAACGTTGAAAGCAAAAGCAAAGCTGTGTGGGTTTGTTTTGTGTAGTTGTTTGCTAGTAAGGAAATAAGTTTATCTTAAATATAATTTGAAAGGCCTGTTTCTGAAAGGCTGAAATGCTAAAGTACCAAGATTCTGTGCTAGCACCATAAACTTTATTGGAGAAGTTGAAATAATCGAATAAACAGATAGATACACAGAAAACCAAGTTGGATTTGTAAGGAAACAAACTACGAAGGTAAATAAATTGGCTCCCACAATCAAACCATACTATTTGTCCATAAGCTGGATCTGGATGGGATGGAAGTATGAAAGTTGATTTGATTTTCCCTTACTGTATGATAAAGTTAAAGAGTTGGTCATATTATTTGTAGCAGAAAAGGTACGTACATAAGAAACTAACGTAAGTAATGAATTGGATTACTTATGTATTAAGTTTATTTGGTTGGCTTTTATGGAATTATTGGGGAAATGATGAAAGCTTTATAAATTTTTTACTGTGTCATACTTACGAGTATTTTTATCGTGTACCTATTATTAGTACTACATAAGCAGTACACCTTAAACGCAAGTATGTAAATGTTAAATTGTGAAAGCGGATTATTCGTAGGGATTACTGTACTTGGCTTTTTTCTATAATTCTTTCCCACATTTCCATATATTTAAATAATATCGTTGGTCTGCTCCCATTTTCTTGGTACTGTTTGATGCAGATGTAATTAATGCTTAAAACTTATACTAAGAGTTCATCTTATAGCAGCAGTAAAGCATACTTGCCTTGTACCTTTGAATTCACGATCGATTTCATTTGAATAAATGTGCACACTGTAAAGCGAACAGTTGTTGCCTTTTTGCAAGAAGGGCTTAGCAGCGTCTTTGAACCAAATGCAGTAAGTAATACGCAGATTAATGTACCTATTAAGTCGAACATGCAGTGCAGCGCAGTGCTATAACATTATATGGCATCTTTATTACATGCAAGCACTATAGTATAGTATAATGCTGAATAGTTAAGATTAGTTAGATCTGCTCTGACTGACTGATTAAGTGAATTCTATGCAAACACCCGAAATGCAATGCAATCCACCAATTTTACTCAATTCTTGTATGTACGATAAAACTGCTGCGCTCTTTTTATATTTTAGTATGTGTCTGTTTTGTTCTGTTCTGTTCTATAAAGCCAAATGTATATTTTATGCATTACATTTTGAAATAATGACTGCAGTCGGAATGCAAATATTTTTTTCATCTCACTCTATGTGCTATTTGCTCATAGTGCGCAATAAGTAATACAGGTTGTACCCTGTATAACAGTATCAGCTTTATGACCATTACTTTACTAGATTTAATACTCTTCATTAATTAAGAATGCTACTTCCTGACAATTGAATATAGAAGAAAGGAATGTCAGTTGATTGAGTTGATCTAATTAAATAATATTAGAAAATAATAATTGGGCTACCAAATTATATAATTGACGTTTTTCCCAAATTAATAAAATTTGCAATAGATTTGGTGAATTCGATTTTTTCTAAGTTAGATTTTTTTTTTTACTTGAGCTGACTGAGTTGAGTGGTCTGGTGGCCCTAAGGTCTGACTGTGAATGATGTGCTAGTTAAGACAACTTTCTCCTGTATCTAATATTACTTTCTGAATGTATTTCCTAACCTAAACTAAAGTATGCTGGTTTGGCTAGTATATGTCTGCTGTATAGTGTCTGCTATGTTTTCTGAGAAATAATACACCACATTGCATTTGTGGAAGAACATTTCTAGGCTGAATTTCTTTGACGGTGCCCTAAGTGGAAAAATAGTATTAAATTGTAGGTTGTCTTCTCTTCCCTTCTGTAGACTAGTTCTTGTTCTAATCTTAGCCTTGACTTGACTCTAGTTGCTCTAGCAGTAGTACCCTTGGCTTGTCTTTGCTGTGCTGTAGCTGTGCTGTAAGTAATAATGTTGGCTACACCATCCAACATTCAACATCACATCCAGGGTTAGACATAGACATGCACTAGTTTTCTTTTTCTTGGGGCTAGTAATAAGCTAAACGGTAACTAACAAAACTTTTCCCAAGCAAATTGGCCCTGTGAGCGAGCCGCTCTCTTTTATTTTTCTTTAGACAGGAGGAGAGCCTCCTTTCATTAAATCTAACAACTCTGCTTTCGCTACAGCTTAAAAAGATAAGTAAGTAGATCAAACTCATTGTTAAAGTAGGAGTTTTGGGTAGAAATGCTAACTTATTTTATTGGATGACAGCTCAACGGAAGCGAAAGAGAAAAAAATCGGCACCGACTTCCAAGCGAGTTAGTAAGTAAGTTGCTTACGTAACAATGAAGGAAAACTATGACATTAGCATGCCACACCCAACATAACTCTCGCAGAACTACATTCAGACGTGCTTTTATTTAGTACTTATTTAGAAATGCTCCTTAAACTACTTACCATATGAATATACACACTACGTACACTTAGCGGAATACAAAATACAACTTACTTTCTCATGCAGCACAACAAACACAGTAAATGTACCATAGTAGGTATTAGTACGCAATACTGTGTTTACTTATATTATTAGGATTTGTATTTTAGGTTACTCTGAAGTCTGAGCCCATAAAAATTAATAATACAGTACATTATAAGATGTATGTGCACGAATGCAAAGTTTTTATACCTATATGAAGAAGCAGTGTTAATTATAAGAATCTGTGCGGGTGGTATAATTTGTTCATGAAAACTCTATCGGAGAAATTCCAGGCGTGTATGTCTTATAATTAGTCATTTCCCGGAAAAATAGGAAATCCGGAGAAAGTTTTATCGTTGGAAAAACACAGTAGGACTTTAGTCACGGACGGAGGCAAGAAGCAACTGGAGCAATGCAATGACGACAGAGGAAAAACACAATGCAAAAGTTAAATTCCTAGTTTCTGCAGAGCTGATAGCATATAATAGTGCCAGTGCCACTGTTCTGTCCTATTATTACCTATTGTTGTAAAATTGTATGTAGAATAGATAATGCTACTGATTTCATTCGCGTTCCAAATTCCAAATCGTGCTTCTCCTTATATACAAATTATATATCTTTGGACTTTAGCTACCTACTAGCTAACTAAAGTCACTAAGATTACATGCATTGTGTTCACTAATAATAGTAAACTTTCAAAGTTTTATATTTTCTCGTGCATATCAACACAAACTACAAACTTGCAATATTTTTTAAGATTAAACCATACAGGAAGTCAAACTGTAAGGAAATATCTGGCATTATTATTATTATTGTAACAGACACGCGTTTTCTTTGCTATATTCTTCGGTAGTTTATGAAATCGTGATTTATGAAGTGTTATTGCGTAGTAAGTAACTGTAAACTAAAAATATTTTTAAGCTACACACACAACAGCATTTTACAGATTATTCAACTCCATTTTTAATTCTGCTCCACGAGCCAATTTGTAGGAGTATTTCGCATGACAAAACTAAAGAAGCTTTACCAACAAGCAACTTTTGATTCCTTTTGACTCAACTTTAAACTTCAAAACTAGATGTATTTACATACATACTACTTATTTGCGTTTCACAACTTCATATTATTTAATAGTAGGTACTTGTGTATATGTAATATTATGCAATGTAGAGAGATACCCTTACTCGAATGCTATACGTGCTAGATAGATTTCCATATTTACTCGCGAAGTCGTTACACTAAATTTTTAATTAAATTGAAAGTTCATAATGGATGAGAAAGTTGAGTAAGTAGCAAACTGAATATCATTTAGCAATAATTTTGCAAGTAGTATGTAGCTACATAGAAACACTTTGAAATGTCTACAGGGGGAAAGTTGATGACGTTGTCAACTGATGATGAGAGCATACAAACTTTGATTCTGTATACAGTGTAGTATATATATGTACATTGTGTGCACTAAACAAGTATGAAATTAGAGTAAATATCCTAAGTATAAATATAGCCTATAGTAACTTTACTTTGTACTTATTCTGAAAGTGGAAAGAAAGGAGATCTCGTATTACAGATACCAGGCACTATGTCACAATATTATGTGTATCCTGCAATCATATATATTCACCTCTGCTCAAATACCTTTTATTTTCATATGTACTATGCATATAAATGTATGTGAACTCTGTAGTGTAAAATGTCCGCTAATCCGTATGCTATTCCAAATGCAAAACTTACATGCATACAATACACGCAAGCAAAATGGCATCGGTCGGCGAATGGTGCAAATACGTGGGATTCTACTTACGTAGACAGAAACTATAGACACTTGAACCAATTTTCAGTTTTCTGGGCTCATTTTGGTTGAAGTGAGCAAAACTTGAAAGCACTTTGTACTATTGCATTACAGATTACACAAAGTTGTTTCTTTGATTGAGACAACTAGACTATATGTACAAAATCAAATCAGGGCTTTTGCAAAAATTAGTGTCTCTAAAGGTTGGTTTGATGAATAGGTATGAAAGAAATACGAAAAAGTTAGTCTGCTAATGTATTAATGGAAAAGTACTACTATTGGTGTTAGAATGTGTACTTACTGCACAGCTTTTCTCCTAATGGAATTGGGACGGGTTAAGTTAAGCTAACAGAAAACCAACACAAGCTAACCAATCATTCTGTATATATAGGTACATGTAGTTAAGTGTAGTCGAATAGGCATGTTTTCAAAACAGTTAACAAAGGAAAGTGTTAGTGTGACGAGCGTGGGCGAAATTAACAAATTGGGGAGCGTGATAGAATAAGTAACCCAAATATTTATGTTACGTAGATATACATTTGGATTTTACATTTGGATTTTCATGTTTGAACTTTGCTTATGTAAAATGTAGTTATATTTTTGTTTTGAAAAAGTTTTAACGTTACTTTCTTGTATGACATTTTTTACTGCAAACATTAAACATGGCTGGGTATGTCTGTTATTTTCGCATTCGAGTGGAATACTTTCAAAATGCGAAATATGATCTGCACAATTAATATAATTGAGAAAATATAATAATAAATCGATATTCTAAAATAAGGAATTGAAGTAGCTCCTAAATAAAAAAAATACCTTTTACAGATAGAGCATCAGCATCAGAATAGCATAGGTACCTATTTATGTAAGCTTATCTGTACTTATTTTAGAATAATATAGTGATAAGGTGGTGGTTTTGATGCGATTTGAGATTGAGTGTCTGGGGATGACACTGCGAATGTTATGTACTACGTAATTCAGTGTAGCTTCGGAGAAATGGAATGGAACTTTACCTTCTCCCATCAACTTTTCCTCCTCATCCCATCAAAAATCATGCTTTTAACTTGGCCCTGTGTAAACACTTGTACGAGTTGATTAGATCTCTTTTTGCCCGGTGTAAGTGGAAAAGTTTAGACCGTTTCATTTCCACTGTGACAGCAGTCGTCATTTCAAACTACAGGCACAGGCAGACATAGCTAAACTACCTACTTGAACAAAAGGACTTGCTACATATACATTGGAGATCCTATCCCCTATATATTAGCACTCTACCCACTGTTTACTAAGCTAAACCACTGTAAAAGTCTATATAAGTAAATAAGTACCTACATAGTAGTACACGTATATCTACTTTAGTTTACTTGACTTTGGCTATTTGACTATACACTCGTCAACTGAACAATTCTCAAGTCGACCGACAGGCCAGAACGGAGCAACCAACCAAAGAACAGGAAAAATCTGAGGTTCAGCTCCTTATCCCTAGCTAGCCGCAGTCACTATCTATAGTCTTTCTTTTTACAATGGCACATAATGCAATGCCATGTAATAGTGCATAAGTAGAACTAGAAGAGTAGTAGCATATATTGGACTAGTCCATACATTCATATCTGCACTACATAACATGAAAAACATTATATTATGTTTGTATGCATTGCATTGCACAGCACAACTGCCAATGTCATTTCATCCTATTGTGCCATTGAAACGAGCACAAACTTAAAAGACTAGCACTAGCACCACTTCCATAGCCTTTCCTTCCTTTTTTAGTTTACTGTACTTGTACTGCATTGCACTAGATACTGACATTTTTCTGTTTTATATCCTTAAACTAAGTTGTATTTGTATGTAGGTATACTATATATCTTGCTTTGCTTTGCCTTCCTAACAAAAAGAACTTGGGCCAAGAAACGCATGATGAGGCAATAACTAACATTATTTTAACTGGCGTGGCATGGACAGCAATGAGAGAAAGATAAAGGACGTCGAATTTTCTCTTTGTACTTTTTTCCTCCTTTTGGGTATTCACTTATTTGTATGGGAATTCAGTCTTCTTGTCATGTCATTCAACGCAACTCTACTCAACTATTCCCAAACACATTTTTGAAAAACAGCTACACAGATAAAACGAGGATAGTCTTCTCTGTATACTTATTATGTACTGTAAAGCTTACTTCTGTAGTCTCTATAAGGGTAGCTATAATATTTTCTCACGTAGAGATACTTGCACTTTATTTGAACATTCATACTGTAGAACAAAATCTTTTGTCTACAATGTGAAACATGGTGAGATGCGCTATAATACAAAAAGAATGTGGACTTAACATTGAAATTCTGCAAAGTTTAATACATACATACAATCTTTGAGGACAGCTTATCTATATGGTAGTTGTGTTTGAATGGTATCGGGCGTAATACAATAGTGCAATTTTGGAGAATGTCCATTTTAAAAGTTTCAGTTCATGTAGTATTTACTCGAATGATGTCTCCTTTACAAGTAAAACATCAATAAGGTTGGCCTTTGCTGCAAATATTGAAATTTTATTGAGAATAATTCATAAAATATTCAGTTTAGGGTCTATTTCGTATTTTACTCATGTGTGTGCAGAATATGTACTATGAGTGTGATTTTATCATTTGGCGATTTCCCAAATTTCCACTCATGTGTAACTATTTTTGAAATTACCTTATTTAAACAAGATTTGAGCAGGAAACTCATCTGTTAATATTATGATAAACAATATTCTACAAATGCATAATTTTTATTTAACAAGGCTTAACTTCAGAAATAAGAAATTCTTTGCTAAGCTTTAGAAGAAACCTAGTAGATGTATGTAATTTTTGTGCTGTGTTTATCTTAATGTAACCTTTGGTATACAAAATTATACACAAACTGTAACTACTGATACTCCTCCTATCTATAAAGGCAAAATAATAGCTTGGCTTTTGGATAATTGTACTATTATTGCAGGTATTACCTTTAGCCTATCTTATAATATGGGACAGCTTACTAATACGTACCGTGCAAAAAGCAGTTTAATTCAACGGGAACTCGTTGTCAAGCCCGAATAATAGTTATGCCACAATAATTCTGTAATATTTATTTTTATTACTAATATTCTTGCATGCAGGCCATCAGCCAAGTAGGAAGGTTGACTTGATGGTTCTCTATATGTGAAAATAGTTGGTAGACTTAGACAGGACATATGAAAAGGAAATATCTGTCATTTCCATTCTACGAGTACTGTACGTATAATGCAGAGTCTTAGTCTGAATATTGTGACTATGGCATGACATAGTCAGTACAGTAGGCTCAACTCCCAACTACATCCTAAGATAGCACTATGAAATTAAAGCGAGAGAATCCGAGCTCTCCGCACTTTACTTTGTTTAACAGTTTTCTTCCGAGGAATGAACAACTTAAACTTTATGGCTACAGAAGGTAATGCAATTTTTACAGTAGAGTTGGCATTGTACTCTTATTCCTCTGTGGATAGTGCGAAGGGCACTTCAACTTGAAAAAGCCGACGCTAAAGTCATCAACTTGAACAGTCAAAGCCAACGGGTATAATTGACAGAAAACTTTCCTTTAAACGGCCTTTCACATCGTGATCTATTATTTATAAGGGCCTACTCCCTTTATGTATACTTACTATATAGGGAAATGTTTCTGCTTGCATTGCGATTTAAATAATGTCTAGTGTTTATACCATATTCTATGTATATGCATACAAGTACTAAACTGTAGTGTAAAGTGTACACATTGTAATATATAAAAGTTAGTTTTGTTACGCACAGATTAATTATTGTCCATACTGTTTAGGAGGTGTTAATCTGCCAATGAGTTAGTTTATACAAAGATTACTCTTCTTAGTAATTATTCTTATCCTTATAACTTATCACTTAAGTTATGTTTATTAGAGTGTAAATCTCTCGATAGTTTATTTTTATTTTTACAATAACTTCGTTTCCAATGCCCAAAAATTGGACTCATTATTACACACGTATTTAAAAAGTTAAAAGAGTGAGTGTACAATATTTTTATCTGCAATGCACACGTATGTGCAATGTGTAGGCCTTTATGGTTCTCATTCATGCAGATCTGTATTAAGCCTCATAAAATATTAAACTACACTTGTAAATGTGTTGCATATCTCGCATAACAACGTTATGTGAAATCATATTATTGCATATGTACATTGTAAATACAGCTTATAGCAATTCAGCCTCAGTATTTAATATTCATTTCGCTATTACTCAGTAGGTACACATTATTCCGACTTTGCCTTGTTATGGAGTTTAGAATTTTCTATATCTACTACCTTACCTACACATGATAACTACCTATTAATACTAATAATATGGATGCGAAGATCTGAACAAGTCCGTAGTTTAAGCAAATAGGGATATTACTCGTACTTGATAATTTTTGGCTTGAGGGATGTAAAGGTGGAGTGGTGCTATTACAGTTTTGAAGTTGAGAAAAGTGGGAGGTAGGCTCGGCCTTTAGAATTTCAGAATTTGCCTGAAGTAGGAGAGCGTCATTTCTTTAGAAATAATATGTAGATTGGCTTGTGAACGATCCGATTGCCAGTGTCATTTTCAGGCTTAAAGTCTGTCATATTTACGTTAAGTGCTTCAAAGTCGACATCCATTGGGCTCGTTTATTTCAGTATTCTATGTAGATTATTATCATCCATGCTGCTTTACGACTCATTTTCCTGCAACTTCTTTGTACGGATATATGTAGAGGAGTGGTGTCTGGTTTGGTCTGGCTGTGTTGTAGAAGCAAAAGGCAACTTGTAATGTAATGGTCTTCCTGCTCATCTTTGTACGTTATCTCCCTTTTGCTTGTACATTGTGGTTTGGTTTGGTTTGGTGAGCAAAGCATAGAAAGTCAACTACTACAGATACTACAGGCATACTAGGTGCTTACTTATTATTACATAATATTTACTATGTATATCTACCTAGTACCTAAATACTACGTACTATACTTTGTATAATAGCAATATGAAGGGAAATGTATTCTGTATAATCAGACTATTTAGGCTCCACTATCTATTAAATGCAAAGAACCCTTCATCAGCTAGCATTGAAACTTAGTTTTGATCCAATGATAGTGTTATAGCCTTTATAATGGCCTTATTAGCTAGACACATTCGTTTTACATATGAAATCAGCCAAGTCAAAGTGAGAAGACAATGTTTACAAAAGGCAGTCCTAGCCCTAGCTAATATTACTAACTACAGTACATTATGCGTGTAAGGAATCTCGGAGGACCTTTGGAAATACATTCCACAAAGGGAAATTCCTTATATGAATTATAAAATGTACACAAGCAAAATTAGTAAATAAAAGTGTCAAATACTTAACAAAGATTAAAATTAACAATATTGTTAATTTTGTCACGATTTTGTATAAATTTTTAAGACTTACGCCTTATAAACTTCCGTGCATATTTGGAAATTTAATACTAAGTATTAAATGTAGATTTTAAAGAAGACGCAGAAAATAATTAGTTGTTAATTATAAAATAAATTCTCATCAAGCTCTTCCCAGACTAAAGTTTGTGAAAAATTTGCTTCACCTACAACATCAGGACTTATAAAAAGAGATTTTTTTTCCCTTTTAAAATTCTCTGGACTTTTCTGTGTAAACCATACAAAATCCGTTCCAAATAGGAAATTCCATATAAAGAGAATGCTGTGTACTAAATACGTACTACGTTTTACTTGGCTAACACACTGCTAATAAACTGCTACTGAATGCAATGCAATGTTACTATTACTATACACTGTCTAAAGGAGCAGAGTTGGCTTGGCGAGCGAGGAAGTTGAAAGTCTCTAGCTTTGATACGATCAGCTATGTTTAGACATGACATTACTCATAATGCGTAAGAGAAAGTTAACTTTTCCGTTGGGGGAAAAGAGAAAGCATGGGGAAAGTTTCTCTCTCAGGGGAATGCTAATCATAATGTAATGAAAGTTATCGTTCATTTATTCCATTGCCCTAATAGATTAAGTACTCATCGTCATCCTCTTCCCAACTGCCCTTTTATTCATGAAATGTATCACTATCATCACATCACCTATCCTATTTCCTATCCCACGTAGGTATAGTATAGATAGATAGATGACTAGAATATTTATTGTTCACCAGACCACTAAAGATAAGTAACTATCCATGTAATGTATATCGTGTGCCTATGTAAATGTTCGTACATACATCCATAATGCACAGCGCCCAATGCATAAGTATTACATAAACGTACTTACTATGTGCATTTAGATGATCCTTACATATTTATAACCTAATTTAGGTGTGTGCTAATGTGTCTTATGGTGATACATTATTTTGGAAATTGCCAAGCGCTACATCTACTTTTGGCAACATCTTTCAATAAGTTTACTCTTGCTGATATATATGCAAATCTACAAGTATCTACACTAAATGCAGGGTTATATGTAACAATTTCGGCAATGTTTTATAGCTACAACATTGGGGCACCTTGAACTCCACACTGTTTTGTTATTATTTGTTTGTTTAATCATGCTTACACATTTTATCAGATATAACAAAGCAATTGTTGTTAATAGTAAGCATGGAGTAGTTCTCGATTTTTCCTACAATATTGCGGCGGTTTCACATTGCTAATAACTATCTTGGACTACATATTACGTTACATAATATGAAATGTGCTTCATAATAACGTGATATAACTTCCTATCCCTACAGTACTATGGGAGTTAGGTAAGATAGGAGGAAATAGCTAAGATCTTCCAAGTTTGTAGGAACTCTATTTGATATTATATAGATAGCTGGTTTAGCCCACTGATTTCATTTATTTTCAGGGACTTCAATTAACCCCCAATGCTTAAAAACTGAATTTATTGCTACATTTATAGGGTAACTGCAACCTAATAAAGGTTTCAATGGCTATGTGGTAGAAAATCGTATTTAACTGTTATAAATAAATATTTCAAATAAAGCTATTGACTAGAATATCATGAATACAATACAGTTCGTGGTCACATTAATTTTTCTGTTTTAAATATATTTTAAATTAATGCAATATTATGTAGGTAGTAACTTTGAAATTTTAACAAGAAATCTCATTATTAGTGCAATATACTACGTATATAGCAATTGTATTCACTTTAGTCTAGTGATACCTAACAGCAACATAAAGGTAGTGTATACAGTACAACACACCCAATTTAGCAAACGTATGAATACAAGTAACACTATAAACAGAAAATTCATCATTAGTTTTACCAACACACACATAACTCGATATAAACTTTGCTCTTACAGACTTGTTACTTGGAAGACAAAAGTTTCCAGAATATTCCATAGGATTCAATATTTCGGTTTTTCGTATTGTGCACTTTCCAATGTAGTAAATGTGTAGATGTAAGTATGTGTACTGTAGTTATAAAGTTTTTTGAAGAATTGGTTCTAACAAATGTATAAAAGCAGAAAAAGGGCGAGAAACAAATGGATTAGTTAGGAAAAGATCGTGGAAACAATGTAGAACAACCTGTACGTTTGTATTTTGTCTGTATGTGTGAGTGCGAAAATTGGAAGGGAAAGTAAATGAGAAATATGCATTAAAGAAAGTGGTGGTGAAGTGAAAGGAAACTTTCTCCATGAATAGCAAATGGGATAGATAAGATAAAATGTTGATGCATAGACATATAAATGCCATTTATTGTCTCTGTATGTTATAGGTATTAATACTTCCACATACTACATCCATACATACGAAATAGTAAAAAGTATTCTAGCAGGTAGGTGGTAGTGGTAGGTATTTACTATTCAGTGCCGTTTTCAGGTACGTATATGTATATGTATCAGCGGTTTCGCTTCGAATAAACTTATCCTTTTTCGTTTTGCATTTTTATCGCATCCATTCGGCGAGCTTAAGTCTTGTGCCAATATTTCACGATTACAACATCAGAGCCATAAAGGAAGCGACGAAACAAGAAAAGTCAAAATTGCCTCGAGGAACAGGTGTAAACTTATATCCCATCCACTGAACTGAATATCAAATTGGCTGGTGCCAGTGCTGGTTCTAGTTTTCCCATTTATTTCGTAAATATATACAACTAGCATGATATACTACAAGTAGATGGATGCTACATAGATAGCAACTCTAATATAAAGTAACAGCATTATTTTACGCGTGTCTTAGATATTAGATAGTTACATACATTTCCATTATTTCCCTCTCGCCTCCGTGTCTAAATCTACTTTCAACCATTTACAACTTCTTTATTGGCTATTTTGCAGCTAAGAGGATCCGGACTTTCCATTTAGATCAAAATCATTTTTATCTATTTTCGAGGAACAGGTACATACATCGATAGCAGGTTCTCATGCTCTTCAGGCTGTTTGTTATCTCCTGAAATTGAAATTGCAAATGTTGTGTTTAAGTTAAGTACATAAGTATATTCAGTTCGAGGGCCCGGTGAAAGAAAAGAAATTGCGTCGTAAGTAGATGAATGTATTGTTGTTGTATTGTGAGTACATTACGCAATATATAATAATATTTATATGAAACAAATATTTGCTAACTAAAAGTAATACATTTTACGTACATACATTATAGTACACTGTAGCACAACAGGAACTATATAGTAAATGCACAAACGGTGTAAATATTTTTCTTTCTTTTTATACATACTGTAAATGTAGAATGTAAAATACAATAGAGTGCTCCGACTTCCGACACACGGAGACGTGTAGCATAATTTCTCTTTAAATTTCCTCCAAGCAAATGTGTGTTTATTTTGCTACTGTACTAAATATTTTCTTGAGACATATGGAAGTTACAATGCAGTGCAAAATATAAAGCCCCAATTGCTTGCGGGAATGTACAGGTGAAAGCTGCCCCTTGATAAGTAGATGTGTAATGCGTTTTTATCAGAATATTTAGAGTGATACCATTTCCATGTCTACCTATATAGAGTTATTGCATCATAACAACTCTCGTGCTCACAATATACACCGAGCTTATCTATTTTCATTTGAATAATATGTACTGTACTAGTAATAGATAATGCCTATAATTCCGGC
Organism: Tomocerus mixtus; assembly: GCA_034694165.1. NCBI lineage: Eukaryota > Metazoa > Arthropoda > Collembola > Entomobryomorpha > Tomoceridae > Tomocerus > Tomocerus mixtus. The sequence continues at coordinate 95 of JAQFYC010004077.1, read as the reverse complement.
AAAGCCTGCTTTATTAAATTTATAGTATGCATTTTGTATATCTACTTATGTTTTATGTATACATACCGTAATATAAATTATACGCACGGAGATAA
>JAQFYC010004076.1:0-18372 GCA_034694165.1 Tomocerus mixtus | reverse complement strand
CCGAATTAAGAGAAAATGTTGGACAGTACGAAATTGCCCGAATCTATATTTTATTTTATTTTAAAGCATTTAAACAGGATCGCCTGTTAATTTTTATTAAGCTTAGAATTTTAATTTTAAATACAGGTACAGTTAAATTTAGATTGAAGGAAATTGTATTTTACTTTGGATTTCTAAACAGGAATATTTTTAAGAATGGGACTACTATTGAGATTTACAAAATAAAAGCTGATGTGCAAATGTGCACTAACCGGGTTATTATTTTACTGAACACGTTGCTGAATTTGTTAAATACGGTGAAGAAGAGGATGAAGGAATAGTAAAGACGGGAGTTGGTTTTGCTTTTGCTTTGAGACTCTTCTGTTCTGTAAGCATTGCAATCTGTATTTACTCACTCAAGTTGCTTAACACTTTGTATATGTATGCCTGCCTGTATAGGTATATAGTATATAGTTATAGTTTGTTTGTCCTAGTAAAGTATGCCATATAAAAGAAGCACAGTCATCATGTCTAAATTCTTGGCGTAAACCTTGTGTGAGTAAATAGTAAAATAGTATAGCAGTCGTTTCGTTTCCTTCGATTTGGAATGGAATGTCGGTTCATTCGCTTTCGTTGGGTTTGTTTCTCAGGCTGACTAGCTGGCCTGGTTGTTGGTTCCTTGGTTTTGGTTAGTTGCTCGGTCAGATTGCATTGTGAAGATGAAGATGAGACAGAACAGGACATAAGAATGGTACGTGCGTACTTCCGACTCGAAATTTAAAAGGTTCCGTCACTTTCTATCTCAGTCTCACAACTAATCGGACCTTCTATCTTATACAATATATAGTTTATTCATCTTATAGCTTTCACTTCACTCTTTCCTTCTCGTCCTCCTTAATACAAAGACGGATATTTACTGCAGTGTAAACCTCGGTTCCGTTTCCGTATCATCCCACACAAATACACATCGCATCACTTATGCTATGCCAGGCCAGGCCAGACAAATAGAGCTCCCTATCAAAATGTGTATAAAATAATCGTTTAATGTTTTCGCATTTCTTTTCTTACAATAAAAATTACTGGGGTATTTACTTACAATACAATTCTCTAAAAAATTCTTACTTAAAACTCTCAAGAAATATATGTCTGCTATTTAGTATAATTCTGTATTACTAAAATGCAGGTGCTGCAGGAGTCACGATCAATGTTAGCAGACAAATAGATTACTCCACATTTCCTATTAAGAAAATTGTGGACGATTCCCCGAAGATTGTGAATGTGGCACATTAATTGTCGCAGGGACGATATAATTACAATTATTTCCTTATAGCTACAATATTAAAAATACAAATTATACTGATTTAGTACTTACAATACAAATCACTAAAACATTCTTTACTTAAAATTACTTTAAATATATGTCTGTTATTTTTAATCTGGTTCTGTACTGCTAAAATGCATGTAAAGTGAAACCAGTAGTGCATCTTGTGGTTATGTTACGAGTACATTATAAGATGGAATAATAAATGCATTTTAAGATCAATAGAACGTAGAAATAAATCCGAACATTCAAAATACATGTGTAAAAGCGTAAAAGTAAATTAGAGCAATATATCTGCTGGCTTTAACAATGTAATAACAAGATGTCTGTATATGCATCCTTTAAAAGCGAGAATAAGCGTAAAAAGCGAAAGTGCTTAAGCAACACAAGCGATTGCAATTCAACTTTGATGTGGATCGGTTGTAAACTTAGCCGGCTTCTCAAAGAAAACATGCCACGCAAGTCAGGCGGCTTAGAATCTTTCCTTACTTTACAACTTAAGAGAATCACAAGCGAGAAGCGACAAAGCGAATGAATCGCTTATGCTCTCTAGGATGTTAATAAGGATTCCTTTTCCTTCATCCAATTAGTCTTCTTTATACATTTCCGCATTCATGTCTCCTGTAGAACTGTTAAATTGGATTGGAATGGATTGGTCCAATTGAGTGGCATGTCACTCCGTGCGTATTCTAATTTCTGTAGATTTTAGTGTACCTACTTTAAGTACGTACAATGTTTAAAATACATTATAAAACGTATATCCTTCTATTTGCTTTCTAGTATAATACTTTAGATTTCCTAACTTAACAAACTATGGAACTGGTAATACAATCTTTTTGGAACATGTTAGATGAATGTATATAAAGGACACAAGCTCCACTTTCATGTTAATTCTGATATCTTGTCAATTGACGAAAACTACCTAAGTATGCATATAAAAATTTTACTTTCTTTAACATACATACATTCTAGCAATGAACAAGATCACTTTGTATATATAAAGTCAAATGCAGTGCAACTGCAAGGAAAGAACTCAAACAGAGACTGCCAATGTTTACTCTTACTTTTATTGCACGGCGCAATTAGATCAATGAAGCTTTAAAAATTTAGTGCGCCATGCCAGTTAGCATCCAGTCCAGGATTCGACAGTAAAAGTAAAATCAAATCAACAAGGTTTTATCAAACATACGGAGAAGAATATGTAGGTATTATGGTATTATATGTTTACATAGTTTTTAGACCTTTACCATATTATATTATCTTTGCACTTGTACATGTTGACATGACAAATAATCATTGTATTTTGCAGCATATGTACAAATATAAGCAATTACACACAGGTGCCTTATAGAGATTATGTGTGATAAGCACATTCAATATCGTCTATTTTTCAAAAAACATGCATGCATACGTACATTAACCTGGACTGTTCTGAGCGTAACAAAATATTTTGTAATCGAGATTATGTACAGCCGTAGCACTGGCGTTGCTAATTGCGACTTGGTTTGATCAAAGGTAAATATTTTTCTACGTAGGTAGGTTTGTTAGCTATTTTACGTATTCAGATAATGAAGAATGGTGCCATTGGCTTGCAGTGGCAAGGAATTTGTGTCAAAACTGGATACTGTGTATATGTCGTAGGTCGTAGGCAGAGGGAACAACCTGGGTATTTTCTGTATTATTTCAGTTGTCGATTAAGTTACTGATTTGGTTGATAATTTATAATTCTTTCAGTAGTGATGTACGCATTATTATGTATTCGCACAAACGCTGAAAAGCTGAAGTACGATCTATTAAAATATTCTATTAAATAATTAAAGAATGGTAAATAAAGGATACCGGCTTCCAGCTTTAAAATGAGTATTTAAATGCCTTGAGAATTGCTTCTAAGCTAAGATACACTAAGTATAGAGCTAATGAATTCAAACTCATACGAAAGTAGCCTAACATACAACATAAAGTACGTCACTTAAAATAGCACAAAAATATTTGCCAATTCAGTGCAAATTTCTTAGTATTCGTGCAAAAATTGAAAGAAAACGTAAGTGGAAACACAACAAGGTCCCCTGGGCCTTGAGGTACTCTGTTCTCACGACACATATTCATTCCCCATTCCATCTCAAGCATACTGGTCTGGCATCCAGAATTATTTATCCAAAATAAATCAGCACGAAACGAACTACATAGGAACATGGAAAGGTAAAGTAAATATACAATCACACAACAACAGAGAGCAAAGGAACGCAAAGCAAAGTAAATTATGTATACATAAATATTTACATACTATACTACAGGTTCCTACTAATACTTGCATAGGTTCTATTTATATTCAGTAGTGAAAGTGATGTGACAGGTCAGGTATACTAATACGTACATTAAATTTGTACTTGTGCGAAGCGGAGGTGGAGGTAGGTACGAAGATGAACGAAGGGAACAAAGTCGAATTCGAATGAAGTCAAATCACCTCAACTTCAACATTCAGCTACAAATCAAAATCAAGCCTTCGTTTTGGACGAAAAAGAAAGTAAAGCAAAGGCAAGGCAACGAAAGAAGAGAAAGCAGCATGTGATGTGCTTGTGCTTTCACTTCTATCTGTTATGTGTTATGTTGGTTGGGCTTGGTCTCTTTTGAAATCCATTTGAGGAGAGAGCCTTTGACGCCTTTCAAATTTTCCGACTCAATTACGCCTGTACTAACAGTAGAACTCTTACTCATCCAAAATCCACCTTCTTTACTCAAAACTTACTACACTGCACTATATTATGATGGTAGGTAGTAGGTAGTACAAAAGGTGCATATACCTGTAATATAATATAAACTACTGTACTACAACGCTGTTCAGCTCAATTCAGTTTTACTTTACTAACCTACTACCTACACACATAGTTACAAGAACTATGTATACATACTTACATAGGACAACCTACAAAATGAAAAGGAAAGTAAGAAAATGAAAGAAAAGAAGGGAAGCCCATTTTGTGTCTATTTACTTTAGCTTTGAGAGTTGGAGATAAGACATCCCCAAATGCTCCCTTTTCTATCTTCTTCGGTTTGTTATTTCCTATCACATTGCATTCCTTATAGAATCTCGAAATCAGAATTGCTTTTACTGCTTAGTATCTATCTTTGCATATGGACTCTTTCTCACAGTCCAATAACACAGGACACGACAGAAATACTTTATACACACATACATACATACAATACTGCCCTACTTTTTAGATTCTAATAAAAAACAGATACTTGTATGTCATATGTATATATGCGTGTACTTATGAGAAAATCAAGTACAGAAACAGAACATAACGTTCAGTTATCAAATTCTACTTACTGAGAGAGTGATGTGATGAGTATATATTCAACGTATACTATTATAGATAGGGATAGATAATAAATTCCCCCATTTGTGGATATAGTATGTATCTAACGCAAATTCAACTTTCAAGTTCATCCCAACAAATCTGGTAACATAAGCTGAGAGCTATGTATGTACTATATTAAATCCAGAATACAGATCCAGAATCTAGAGGAAATATCCTAAGCTAACTTTAAAGATGTACATATTGGAAAATGGCGAAACGGAGAGTTCCTATTCGGTCAAATTCAATTTAGCAGTCTGAAGTCCAAATCTATGTTTGAAATGTAGTAAATTGCAAGTAGGGCACTAATGTCTTTTCCTTCATTGATGTTGTCTAAATGCTGATTAGTTTGAATTAATCTAATTTTAAGTATTCTGCATTTAAGAACGCTAAATGTTTTTGTTGGTAATTAAAACCTAATGAATTAGACGTGAAATAATCAGCTATGCAATGTTTATAATACAAAACGTCGCATTTACATAATGTCAGTAGTCAATCTTTTATTAGCAATAATTAATAATGATATCCGCAGTCCGCTTGCAAACTAAAGTAATCTGTATCTTTTATTCTTCTAAATAAAATTTGTAATGTGATCTAATTCCAGTAATATTTGAGTAGTAGAATAAATGCATTAGGAGATGAAAACTGGAAACATTACATTAAAGTTAAATGCATTTCTTTCCAGCTGTATTTTTAGCGAAACTTGAGCTTAATTTTATTTTCCGTGCTTTTATCCAAGTACGCAATTAAATATACGGTAGCATTTACTTTAAAATGAGTAAAAAAACGTTCTAAAATGGATTTTGCAACAAATTGGCCAGTTTACTTTAGGTAATTCGGGTATTACGAACAATTGTTATTTAAAGCTAAGCTAACGTTTTCTGTACATTTAGACGTGTGCTTTGTATAAACCCACAAAATAGAAAGTTCTCTATAGGCAGGAAGATAACTGTAAAAAAACACATAAATACCTTAAATTTGAATGGCAAGACCCTCGTAGTATAAGGAAACGTGTGGGCTGTGGGGCTATAATAAATGCCTTTCTAATATGGGAATTTCTTATGTCCATATAGAATTAAGCAATCGTGGAATGAACATACGGTCTAAAAACCGAAACATATATAAAACCCGATTCCAACAGCAGGATCGGACTTAATACATATACCTAATCGTAAGTCGTCAGTATTATTGTATTTGCTCTCGTCAATTCAATGTGAGTGTGATTTGGATGTGATGGGAGTTTGCTTAGTTTGGCGAGTGAGTGAGGAAAGTGTGAGTGAGTATAATCTGGAAATCTCATCTGATCTGCCAGTATTAGATTGGTGGTTTGAACAGATAAGCCCCGCTTTCTCTTTTTCCTTTCCCATCACACTTCCACAGTCTTTCCTTCTTCTCTTATCAATTTCACCATTTAAATGGATAAATGGTTGCGTTGCCTATCTCCGTACACAAACTTACTTCTACACTTATTCCCCACAAATTCGTAACTTACTAGACTCGCACTCGCGTGCAATACAATTACTCTGCATTAGATGACTTCCCATTATAGTATAACTAATCATATGTGCTTAAATTCTGTTTTGACTTAACCCTGAGCTACAATACGGTCAAAATACAGCTAATTACTATTACTACAACAAAAAATTCTTATATTGCTTACATTGTGCTATACTTCTATTATATTATATTTATAATTGCTAAAAATTAAAATAAATTGTACTTAACTACGCAGAATTATTTAATCTACCAAAATTACGAAATGAGGGTACTGAATAAACTCCCGGGAATATTTATTTGCATATTAAATTAATTCGTCTATACAATGTATTTATAGGTTGTAACGTTTTCCCGAGAATGAAAATGGGTTGAGTAGTGGTGTGATGTGAGTGAGAAGGTTAGTTTGTTAAGTTAGTGCATTAGTGCATATGTTTTTGCTTATATCTAGTAGCCCAGGGAGTGTTTATTAGTAAACTGAACTGAAATTAGGCTTTGTTGACACGATATGAAAGGTTTATAAGTAGCCGCAACCTAAAGGTTGTCTGTGTTCCATTCCTTTGAGTTTGAGTCCTTTGACTTGGGCCGAGCAAACAGAAGCACATCACTCGAACATACTCACAAAACACTACTGTACATATATGGATGTTTCTGCCACAGCCGCAGAGTTCCAACAGGCATGTAGGCACCATCTGCGTCGTTTCTTCTATTATTTTTCAGAAAAACTAACCATAAGTTACGCGTATCTAATTTTCAGGGATTTGATAAAGTTTTATGATTTTTTATGTGATGTACCCAATGGTATGCTAAAATTTCGTACGAATTTAGAATAAATTAGAAAGATTAATTGCTAATAAGTCTACCTTGAGATATAACACTAAAAATTATAAACAATTCTCCATCAAATCAGTTAAAATTATAATTAAAATTATTTCTTTGTTAGTTTTCCTGCAGAGAATGAAAAATAATAAAAGTTGACACTTTGACGGGTGGAACTTTGTGCCTACGACATGAAACATTCAATAAGTAAGCGTAATGTGGATAGTTCAGTTGAGTTCAGTGTGTAGAACAGAATAACAGACCTTCCTCTTTGGTGTCTAACTGCCTGACTCTATCTTTCTCTCTGTTTGGCTGTGTGGAATAAAATTAGTAGATTGATGAAGAACGGTTGCTTTAGTTGTTTTGTGTTTAGCTGTTCTGTTTGTCCTGGTCTGGTCTGGTCTGGTCTCCTAGCCCTGGCCTGGCCTGGATTGGATTGGATTGGATGTTCTCTTCTGTTCTGATTTCTAACTAATACATAAAGAACATGTTACGGTTAAGGCTAATGCAAACACAAACAATATAACAGGAGAAAGCAATGGAAAAGGCAAAGATGGAATCCACTCTGCTAAATACAGGATTTGTTTTACTCTCTCTGCTAACTGTTCTGTTGTGTGGTATTTATCTATTTGGACTTACATTGCTTTTACCTAAACTAAACTATTAGTACTTGTCCTGTCCTACATAAATATATATTCTCAAAATGCAATCAGTGCAAGCAAACAAAAGGAAACCGAAGTGAGCAAGCAAAGGAAAGTACAAACTACAGATACACACAAATAGTACATACGTAAGTACAGAGAACAATATAAAAGCATAATGCCTAGTAGTATAAGGAATTAGTTTCTGTTTTATAAACTGTGTAGTATGTACAGTAAATATGAATATCTGCAGATAAGACCAGGAGCCATAGGGAGGAGAGTGCCGATACATATATCTTTGGCTTTCTCCTCTTCCTTTAGTGCCAGTTTGCTGGCTTTGGGGTTTCTACAGTTTCTAGGACCCTGAACCTTACTTCAGACTCCAACTGCAGTGTTTAGCTTCTATAGTGACTATAGGGTGATATTGCCAATTTAGTCTGCATTTTTTACGTTCGATTCTCTGGCTTATATTTGCAATGCAATGGAATTGGCTTCGTTCGCATCTGATTGTGTCGGGAGGAAACGAAGCACAGAAACCAAGAGAAACAGTTTGCTTTAGCTTTGTATCCTAACCTATAACTACCTACATACCTTTGTAAAATATATATTGTAAACACACATGCAATCACACATATTATTAGATATATATGCTTTATAGATCTATAGTACGTAGTAACCGAGACAAGGTGATTTTATTTACAACGAATTCTACAATCTTACAATGCAAGTGTTTTTGGGATCTGTATTTCATAAGTTAAGTAATATACACCTTCTTCTAAAGCCGAATTTTTTGAGTAATATTCTGTAACGATCGTTTGCATACATTTACTATTATGGAATGCTATATGATTATGTAACATATCGTATGGAATGTTATGGAAGTAAATATATGGAAATTAGAAATGGTAAAGAAATATTTACCTACTTGTCTTTACTTATACGAGATATCAACAATATTTGTAATTGTAATAATTTACCAAAACGCCCAGCAATTACAAATTAGGAAACCACGCTTGAATACAGAATTACAGTAGTATATCTTAAAACCACAAAACAAGCCAAAATTGTTAAGTATACCTTTGGATAAGACTACCTTTGGTTTAGTTATAATGACATGTCGATATGTGCTTTATGTTTATTTAAATGTGTGTATAAAAAATAAATGCATAGTCAGTGGCGGAACGTATGTATACAGTTATAAATATATCAGTTCAGTGTATCGGTATTTATATATGCAAAAGAAGTGTAGTTTGAATGGGCACGTCCACGCCTACTCTATCTAATGCACTTTGAAGCCAAAAGCTTAGGTGTAGAGATATGTATGCAGAAATCAGGAGATAGAGTTGTAGATGTATCTGTAATGTTGTATCTGTCTTTTCTCTCCTACAGAAAATAAATCCGAGGAAGGAAGACAATATTTATATTATGTAGGGGTTGGCGGTTCTACGTTCTACTATTTATGTACATGAACTAGAGACTTTCACTTTGTTCGCCATTATTTCTATTTTGAAAATAAATATATGTGTTCCTGCTCCACATACTTATATTAGTACTAAATATATTTATGTACCTATACATACTGTACTAGTGTATTACATTACAGATATTTTATATACTGCATAGGGATTTATGTGTTGCAAATGTGTGGTGTGCTGTACAGAATTTATTTTATGTGTTTTGCGTGTCTGTACTCTACTGTAGTGTAGTGTAGTACATTATTATGCTCACATGTAGTGCACTGTACTGTATTTGATATATATTTTATTAGAACTGGTTTGCTTAGATTTGGCTTATGGCTTCTGTCTGTCTGTCTATGTCAGTACGCACAAAACAAAGATACCACACACACCAACTACCAACATAACACCAAACGAACCCCAAAGTTTTGTGTCGCTACAATGTGGTTCATCATTCTACTCGACTGGCATGGCATGGCAGAAAATAGATACCTATTTGCATTTGCATACGAGCTATTTATTCTATCCAGTGGGCACGTAGATATTGTGTCTCGTTTTGCGTTTTAAGATGAGTGTCATAATTCTCGTTTGCTCTACTTTCGGGTTTTCAGTTGAGTCGAGTGGAATAACGTAATCGTAGGAGTTATTCTACTGTGTGATGTCTTGTGGCCTTTGGTCTTTCTCTGTTATGCCTTCTTTTTTATATAGATACATGCCATAGGCACGGGGAAACCACATGAGGTTTCCTACTCCATGTCCAGTCCAGAGCAAGACAAGAAAACTGCAAAACGCAATTAGGAACATTTCTACATATGTTGTAAATATTCACCTTTCAATAATTTAACTTGACGACTAAATTATAGTTTTGTAACAAAAATTATATAGATCATTTTTAAAAAAAAATTATTTTTGAATTACCACTGAACGAAGTGGTACATGTCGCGTCGCGGGTACAGATCATCAAAAAGCACAGGGTTATCAGTCCATGTTTTACAAAAAATTAACTAAATTAGCGATATTAACGTATTTTATAAGTTAACGTGTTAAAATATTAATTAGTTTTTTCCTCTTTTCAGTATTATATGTAAAGTTATGCTTAACATGCTAAAAATCCATGAAAAAATCCTTTTGAAATTGAGTAAAAGTGGAATTAGACTAAAGCTGAATATCCAATAAGTAGCATATCAAACGTTACGTATCAAGCATAAAATTCTTATAAAATATAAAATATATCTAAGAATAATTGGAACCAAATACAATGTCTGTAGGGACAGGATACACTCTGTACCTAAGACATATATACGTTTCTCTACTACGTATAACAAAAAACATATGTCATGTCTGCATATGTTTATCCTTATCCGTATGTGCCATAAGTTTTGTGAATCTCGACGCAATTGAGGCTCGCATTGAAGTCAAGACACGACAACGACAAGAAAAGAATAGTCACTCACACACACACAGTTCAGTGGGATTCAGTGAAGTCAAGTCAAAGTCAGCTTAAGTCAGAAAAGGCTAAAATGGGGGAGTGATACTCTGATAGGAATGTATGTATGTATAGTACATGAAGAGTTGAAGAGTCAAGTCAAGGAAGTCACTCATGCCAAGCAAACTGAGATGAGAGAATCGAGTCGAGTGCAATGAAATGAAATGCACAACTTCTCCTGGAAAATATTGTAGCAATTTTCCGTAGGAATTGCTTTGGCTCTCTGTGACCATTACACAATTTCTTTTCTTGGTGTTGTAGGTCTCTCCTACTTTGTGGAAGGAATTGGGGAAAGGAGGGAAAGCCTTCCTACGTTCCTTCCCCCCAGAATAGTAAGCGAAGAAATTGAATAGCGAAGTTTAAGTGTGAATTGCAAAGCTATGTGTAACAGTCCTGTCCTAGTACCTTAGTACGTTTGTGTACTTTTATATATCTGTAAATACATGTTTACGGTGTGCCCTGTATTATATTTGTGCATATATAGTTCAATGTCCTTTCATTCATTCAATACAGGGTGCCCCGTTAATATATACCCATTTTTTCATACTTCTAGTGTTACTGGAAAAAATGTATTATACCAAAATGCCTCGAGAAAACATTTTCGCAAAGTAATGTGCCAAATTGTATTGTATCAAAATCGGTTTGTCTTAGGGGACCTAATAATAATAACATATGCCCGGAAAATGTCATCGGCGGGTTTTTCATCCAAACTTTCTTGGAAACGAAAATTGCAGTAAATTGTGTCTTAAACAATTTGCACTTGGCGTATTTTTTATTAATTCAGTTACCCACCTTAAATATCGTATTTGCAAACCTTTAGTTGCAATTTCCGAGAACATTGTGAGTATAAGTTTTGAAAACCGGGTAATGTTTTAGCTTTTTGCAGGGCTTTCATGCTTAAAGCCTCTAAGCACCTACAATTTCTAGAAAAAATTTGGAATTGCCTAAAGGTTTCTTTTTGAAAACATGGTTATATAATCTGTACTGGCTGCAGATACCCTGTACAGTATAAAGCAGTCAAATTTGGCTAGGCACATTGCACACAAACAATCGTGCTTTGTCCTTTTACGCAAGGCTTTTCCTCATTTTCGTTGAATGTTCAATGATTCTTATTCTTATTGCTTTTCTTTCCTTTGAAGGGAAACAAGCTTGTATGCTAAATATAAATACTGTATGTTCTTTTCTTACTCCCTTGAAAATCACAACACTTTGAGAATGAGGATAGATAGATTATTCAAAGAATGCGAATTTCGAGTGGAAACATTCCTAAATTTAGCTTAACCTACGTTAGTTGAGCTTCTAGCTCATTGTCTCTTGGTTCATTAACATTTTAATGAGATTGTGTACATTACTAGTAAATATGTATACATATTACGCTTAAAATAATTTTTCTGAGAATTCTTCATAATGTATCGAGAGTAAAATTGAAATGTGTACAAAACAAAGTTTAAGTTACGTTTAGGATTCCAGTGAACTGTTGTTATTAAATATTTAATGCGAAAGTTTTCTTTTCAAACAATTTGCTCTAAGTTGTAAGTTGGGCCTACATATATAATTAAAATTTAAAGGTGAAAAGCACTATAGAAATATTTGTTTTGTTATCAGAGTTGAAATTTCTTGCTGGTATGGTGTATGGAGTCTACTGTCTACTCAGTTCAGAGTTCAGACTAGACAGATCGATATTTTGGGAATTTTAGAACATACAAATATTACATACACAAAACATAGTTTAACATGACATGGAAAGAAAACAGAGCTACTACTCCAAGGTGTTTTACCTCTAACTCCCAGTTTATTTTTTTATCCCCGTGGATCCCTTTTCCATCTTTTCTATATATTGCATTTTGTTGCTTCTGACTTCTGAGCATTCTGTCTCTCTATTAAGATACCAGAATAAAGGAATTTCTATATAAGGAACTGATTTTAGAATTTACATGTAAAATGTCTAGTATTGGACATAATATCGAAAGGGGATATAAATTCTCCTGAATAGAATTTTCGAAACATTCATGAGTAGATACCTAGGTATGATTGTAAGGATTAAGAACTGAAAGTTTTAAATTAGAGGCCAATAATTTACCTCTGTTTAAATATAATCATTAAGTAAAATTATGTCCCTAGCTTTACTACTAATTATTTGTTCCCGTCAATCAAAATTGAATGTACCTATCATCTTTACGCTTTTTTACAAACCAAGGGCAGAAATTCAATCTACAATATTTGTATGATAACGAAAATTTTTTCTTGCAATAAAAAATTCTGCTGGTGTTTTCTTTTATGTAATAATAAAAATATTTACACTTTTCTTTACCTATAAATTAAATTATACTGGAAATTACTATGTATTGCACTTACACCAGGAAATTGAGTACATTAGATAAGATAGAGATAGCAATTTTGTTTTATAAAATATGCAGTTCATTTCGCGTGTAAAATTTCCGGTTTAAAGTGTTTTCCCTGTATGGGACAATAGAGGACCTGCATACTTATTTTGTTAACATTTGCAAGCAACAAAAGTCTAACACTGAAAACTGAACCAAAAGGCATAAATGAATATAAGGAATTCTTGTGAAAGGAAAAACACATTATGGAACACATTTTATTACTAGTTGTTAGTCTGAGAGGCGCTTATAGGGAGATTGGACAGCAATGTTTAATATTTTTGCCTATTCTGTGATTGTTTAGTTAATATTATTGTATATAGATGTATGTAATGTAATAAGAACTATTAAAAGTGTACACAAAATTGTGGAATAATAATACATTACTCTAGTATTGGCTTTCGTACATGTTAATGGATTTAAGGAATTCGCCTATATGGAAGTAGTTTCCTAGAATCCTTATAGAAAGGTACTAAATATAAGTATAACTAAGTTGTAGCTATGTATACGGTATTGTAGTGTTCTATTTCACAGTTATATTTTCTGGAAACAGGAGCAGGTTGAAATTTCTTTTGTGAATAATTTACTATTACGTATGTACTATAATATAGTATTCCTTATCTTTGTTTTACTTATAACTTATGACATGACATTTGAAAACATGACATGACATTAAAGATACATTATTGCTTCGGGTGCATATTTATGTTAGTAGCAGAATTCTAGTTGTGTCCCTTTTGGTACTTTTACTCGTTATTATTGCATTGGATCTATGACGCCCGTAGGTTATACTATACCTCCTACCTCCTACTCTTGTTATCACCTTTGGGTATTTATATTCATGTATTTATTATCTTGATACAACAGACAGACTGACTCTTACATATACATTATATATATATTCTTTGGGTCTCTAATGTTTAACACACTTATGTTTAGGTGCTGGTACTTTACGATAGATTGAAAACTCTTTCAATGAAACATGAAGTAAGAATGTCTAAACTTGGCACACTAATATATCTAACCATGCGGAGAAAGTTTTTTTATATTTGTAGTTGTTACGTATGAGTGATGTATGGATTTTTCTGAATTACTATACAGATGTCACAAAACATACAATCTACAGTACACCTGAAGAAATATGGCAGAAGAATTATGTACATGGTAGATTGATATTTCTGTGAGAGTCCTCTTCTCATATTAGATCTACATAGTTACATACATGGGAGAAAGCAAACACTTTTCAGAAGTTGACGTACCTACAGTTACACTACACGTTTTTACATTTTATAAAGAGCAATTTGTCTCTGTAAACAGAACACAGAATTAAGTGGCTATGACTATGTGTAAAATTCTAAAGTATCAGTATACATGACTGCATGATACATATCTGTACATATTACTGTACACTACTTAATTGTTATAGCATTTTATAATGCAGCGTCACAGTCGCAAAATAAATTTTTAACTTTCTTGAGCACATTTAGTTGTCATTTCATGCATCATTATAATTTTTTGCAAAAATACATTTTGTATTTGGGAAAGCATTTGAGAAATTTGGCAATTGGAGCAAGCAGGTACCTACATACTGAAAACATGAATCTGTTTAATTAGCACAAGAATGAATTAAATTGACGGGAATATTAACTGCTAATTTAATTAATGCAATAATGTGATACTTTTGTCTACAAAGCACTTGTTCATGGACACTACCTACATAATGCAAGTTATATGAATCTATAAATTCAGCTCAAGAATTAAATTGGCAGGTATGTTAATATACAAGCAATATTATAAAAATTAGTGCAATTTTTTGGCTCTTTTGTCAACTATTTATAGTAGTTAAAACATGAAACAGATTTCTCTCACAATGACATAATATTTGTTTGTAATGCAGTTGCAGTAAAATACTTTGTGTAATTTTATACATATAGAAACGTTACGTGTTGTGTATTTATCCATATTCACTTGTACTATGTTATGTAAGCGATTATGTACAGATTTAATAAACCTTTGTACATCTATAGTATACATACATTATTTAGCTCTGATTTAGTTTTGTTTGATGTTGCAGAATCAAATAACAAAGTAGAAACGTGCAGTAACTGCAGGAATACAATAAACTTATGTGCAAAGTACAAAGAGAAAGGAAACATAAATACCATCTGCTCAGTGTTACGGAGCATATTATTCTATTTTGAAAAACAAGGAACAAAATCCAAGTGAAATCTCTTTTGGCTCAAAGAGCGACTTATGATATGACTGAGTGAGTGAATGAGCCGAGGAAACGAACTCTGTGAAGTCAGCCATGTGGCTAAATTATAATTGTATCTCAGTCTCTTATAGAAAAAAACCTTTGTATAAATATAAAGGACAAAAAAAGAAAGCAGAAGAAAATATTGAGTATGGTGAACCCATCCAGCTCAGAAAACTTAAATCCTTTAACAATAAGGTTAAGTAGGAAAACATAAATACAATGTTACACAAACATAATGCAAAGACCTTAGGTAAATATACCAATAAATAAAATTACAAAATACATAAGAAGACCTATTTACTATTTTATTGTTTTCTCATTCTAGCCGCGGGTAAACAATCTTGTGTGTTTATATATAGGTATGTCGTAGGAAACCCTGTTCATTCCATTTTGCAATAAAAAGTTAATCACCTGATACAAATATACAATTTTAAGTGATTTTATTTAGAATTTTATGCTCTTTTCAGTTATGTATCTTATGCTAGGCTTATTAGCTATTAATATCGTCTAAGCTCCGCTTTAATCACTTTTACCGAGATTTCCCCGCAATAAATGAATTTAATGTTGCATTTATCACTGACAAGATTATAAAATTCTTAATTACATTAGTTGGAATTACATATTGATAATAAGTTGGTCAATTTTTCGAAAGCTTTGTCGGTTGTCACTTTCTGCCTACGACATATATACTTATAAAAATGTATTTATGTATTTGTTTTATATAGGAAATGGAATAAAGAATATAATCTAATCGCATGCATCAAGGCATTCAATTTCAATCGAAAGCAAAGGGGACCAATAGAATAAAAAGTCCTTTTTGTTGTTCTCTCTTTCCGCTTCGTAGCAAAACCAAAACGTGCCAGAGATAAATCCTCTTATCTATATGATAATGTAGACATAATATCCTCCTTATACTACACTAATGTGATTTACATCGCTTTGTTTTGCCTACAGAAACAGCTTAATATTTCTTTATTTCAATTACATTTGTGAAGCCAAATCCTTTTCATCCTAAATGGCGGAACATTACTGTAAATACTTCACATGTTGCTCCCGTTTCTTTCAAAATATACGAAACAATTGCTTTGGTTTGGTTTAGGAGGCATTAGGAATGCATTGCATTGGTTTGGCACGAAGGGAAATTACATTGAAATTCCAAACATATAGTATGTACTAATCTTGTATTCTTTGTGGTCTAATAAAATATAATGCAATCCAAAGAGCATGCAAATATGCTACTTAAATATACCAGTATAGCACACACATATTATAGGAAAAGAATTTGTGTATTTATATGTATATGTATTTATTCCACTCTACTTTAATTTATACAAATCCACTTTGCTTTGATCCTAAAGATATTTATTGTACTACATGCAATACTGACTGGAAGTGATTTAATTTGGGTGATACTGATAATGGTACGGCATTGCTACATCTCCCTTTGTGTCCTAAACTTTAATTGAGGAATGACGAATGTCAAGCATTTAAGCATTGAAATGTATGTGAGAAATTTACAAAAAAAAACAATGAAAGCAATAAATTAAGGAATTCGAATGCTATGAAAAAGTTTTAATCTATCAAACAATCTTTTGTGATTTGGCTATAATGTATCCTCCAAAAGTTTTTTAGTATTTTTTAATCGTAAACATATTTAGTTTAAATATGTAACAATGTAGGTTTTTGATTGACACGTATCTTGTTTACGAAATATTCGAGAAAAAAGTGAAAATACTGTAGTATAGATTTAAGAACGCTTTTACATTTTTAGTAAACGATACGTAAGATTAACCAGTAGGATTATTGCCACTGCCCATGTGTAATCAATTATAGCATTTAATATTTAGCAGGCATGTGGGAGCAATTCTTAGTAAGATTTTTGCGTTTATATTTGTGACTTGAGTAAACCACATCATGCACACTTTGGATGACAATATTTTCCCTCATGTCTCACAAAGAGATGAGTTTATTATATTGTGCTAATTATAGCTTTTAGTGTTTGCAACTGCAAGGGAATGGTTGAAATCATTGTATTTTTATTGGGCAGTTATATTTTCAGTTACTGTCTAATTTCTTTTTAATAGAAACAGATGTACCGAATTTCTTAGTATTTAATGTTTATAATGAACATGTGGTACATAGTATGCATGTTGAAAAGCATACATGATAACAAGCCAATAAAGACTTGAAGCTCTTTATGAAAGAGACCCATGTAAGAGATCTTTGTCAAACTACTGTCATCTCATGTTATGTACAATACATATAAGCTCTTTATAACTTAGTGTTTAACAAATGCAACAATAACATTGCTAAATACATGTTTTATTTACAAACGGCATGTACCGTAAAGCCATACTGTCTTATCGTTAAGTAAAGTAAAGTACTTTAACGAGAAGAAGTAAAAGTATAACAAGTTGTGCATTGAGTAGATATTATAGCACGTGCCTTAGGTACTTAGAATATCATTCAGTTATCTGATGA
Source organism: Tomocerus mixtus (assembly GCA_034694165.1). Classification (NCBI taxonomy): domain Eukaryota; kingdom Metazoa; phylum Arthropoda; class Collembola; order Entomobryomorpha; family Tomoceridae; genus Tomocerus; species Tomocerus mixtus. Next base: position 697 of record JAQFYC010004076.1, on the reverse strand, counting down.
TGAGCCAGAACTGTTTTTGTGTTGTGTTTGTTATACAATGTGGCGATGACACAAAGCAAATGCAAATGTAAACAGACTTCTTTTGACGGATAAGGAATTAGGTCAGACCAAGCCAAGCCAGGAACATTATGTTTATGCTGCTAGTTAAACTAATTTAATACAGTGCAGTTTGAGTGTGATCAATAAATACATATTATCCTATTGCTATCTGATGTCTGCCTATTTCACTTCCGATTGCATGCATATGTATACAGTTTGTCAATTAATGGGTTCGTTGCCCTCTTTAGCAATAGATAAGTACGAATACCTAAGTATAGGTACATGGATTTCAAAATGTGTGTCTACTAATCGAGCTAGAGACATTTGGGCTTCAAATTCTTAAATAATTTTATGCATTTATTGGAAATATCCTGTAGTCTGTTCTTATCAAAAATAATTAACGTCCTCTCTTTTCCATGCAAAATGCATTGTGGGGCAGCGTTTTCAATAATAAAGAATTTTCTAGTTTAGTGTTGCGTTACATATATAGGTTAGTACTTAGTTATTTCACATATCCAAGCGGTAGATGCTCTGTCTACCTAAATATAAAATATGTGTTCGAAAAATTGTTTCAACGCGATTTATTGAGAGGGAACCTCTCTATGCGAAGACTTGAGTCTGTACGTCTGTATGTCATCCGATCACCAACGTGAAGAAA